>CAKNYM010052348.1:302686-366958 GCA_932195095.1 Andricus curvator | reverse complement strand
GGGGGGGGGGGTCAACTCGAGCCTTACGCCAATGTGAAACTTACACACACTTACTATAGAAAAGGCGTTATATAAGGGAGGGGGGGGGATATCACGAAAAAGGGTTACGTATTTTTTGAACGGCCCCTAGGCCGTCATTATTATTATTCATCGTTAAATTTTGAAGAGATTTATGTAGCCTGATTTTTTAATTTTGTTTTGTTTAAACTTTTATGTTAATGCAAAGTGTGAATAATTATTATAAGTTATTATAAACAAACTAACTTAACAAATAGTCTACACTATGAATTCTTCGTTTGCAAAGTAAATTTTTGCGTTGAAATTACTTGCTTTTATCGAAAAAATAATACACGATCATAAAAATTTGACATTCGATATTTTTTATTAATTTTATAAACAGATTATATAAACAAATGCCTATTGTGGCCATTTAAAGGCCGAAAAAATCGTTTTTTCTCTTAATTTTCCTCAAATTATATCGTGACTAATATTTAATGATGAAAAATTATCATCCGATATTTCTTATTGATTTTATAAACAAATGCCCAGTGTGGACATTTAGAGGCAGAAAGAAATCGTTTTTTCTCCTAATTTTCCTGAAATTATGTCGCCAGTGATGTTTAATGATGGAAAATTATCATCCGACATTTTTTATCAATTTCATAAACAAATGGCCACTGTGGACATATAAATGCAGAAAGAAATATTTTTTCCCCCTAATTTTTCTTGAATGATGTCGCCAGTGATGTTTAATAATGGGAAATTATCATGTGATATTTTTTATTAATTTTATAAACAAATTATAAAATCCAATTTATAACTTGGTCATTTAGAGGTCGAAAAAAATCCTTTTTTTCCTAATTTTCCTGAAATTATGTCGCCAGTGAGGTTTAATGATGGAAAATTATCATCCACTAATTTTTATTGATTTTTGGAACAAATTATATAAACAAATACCTAGTGTGGATGTTTAAAGTTAGAAAACGTTCGTTTTTTCGCAACTAGCCTCAAAGTATTTTGCCAGTGATGTAATTGTTTGGTAATTGTTGCTTCTTTCAATTTTCGTAATTAATATTCTGGGGAATTGTCAAGGATGGAAATTTGTACAACAACATTAAGCATACACTCGCTATGTATCACAATCCTTTGTCAATTTCTTAAGATTCCATTGATTAGTCGCGATCAAGTTTTAATTCCTAAGTCTTTATCTGAGATAAGGAGCTCGAGAACTTCAGGATCTAGAGTACTATCAGAATGCCTCCAGTCCATTGTCATGGCCACACTGGCCATTTGTTTATATAATTTGTTTATGAAATTAATAAAAAATATCGGATGATAATTTTCCATCACTAAACATCACTAGCGACATAATTTGTGGAAATCTAAGAGAAAAAGCGATTTCTTTCGGCCTTTGAATGTCCACACTGGGCATTTGTTTATATAATTTTTCTATAAAATCTATGAAAAATATCGTATGATAATTTCCCATCATTAAACATCACTGGCGACATAACTTGAGGAAAATTATGAGAAAAAAAGATTTCTTTCTGCTTTTAAATGTCCATACTAGGCATTTTTTTATATAATTTGTTTATAAAATTGATAAAAAATATCGGATGATAATTTTCCATCAATAAATATCACTGGCGATAAAATTTCAGGAAAATTATGAGAAAAAACGATTTCTTTCTCCTTTTAAATGTCCATACTAGGCATTTGTTTATATAATTTGTTTATAAAATTAATAAAAAATATATAAAGATAATTTTCCATCATTAAACATCACTTTAGATATAATTTGAAGAAAATTCAGAGAAAAAACGATTTTTTTCTGCCTTCAAATGTCCACACTAGGCATTTGTTTATAAAATTATTGTAAAATATCGGAAGTCAAAGTTTTATGATCAAGTATTATTTTTTCGATAGAAGCAAGTAATTTTAACGCAAAAATGAACTTTGCAAACGAAGAATCCACAGTGTAGACTATTTGTTAAATTGATTTGTTTATAAAAATCAACTTAACAATATCATATTTTTTTTTGCTTTCAACTACCCCCGTGCATAAAGTTTGGCAATGCTGATCATGGATTAGGAATAGTGAATATTTCTCAATTAGAGAATCAATTTATGATTGTGAATAAATAACACCGAGAAATATATTACTGTCATATTACTGTCGGTTCGATTGAGATCATCCCCAGTGTGCTGGCACTCTTGACTTTTCGTTTGTTTTTGATATGCATTATTTCATTTTTGAAAACTGAATGTTATATGCCTTTACACTATGCAGAGTCTCATTTTCAAAATTAAAATATTTGAAGTGCTGAAAAGACTCGAGTTGTTGTTGAATTAATGAATTTGAAATAGTTTAGTGAATAGTAAGTACTAATGTGCCGTAAGAACGCGAGAATACCTTTGTGCTACCTGTTCTTGAAAGGAGAGAAGTCTTCACTCGAGAATTATTTAAGTGAATTAACATGAAATGTAATATTCTGGAAATTTAGAGACAGAAAGTGGCAATTTCCCTCCGAAGAATGTGCAAACGCACAAAGATGTGCAATTGTTCACTCGCGTCTTTTTCAGTTCTCGTCTCTCATCTTTTGGTACGTGTCTCCTTAACGAGGTCTTGAGGATCAGTGGGCCCTTTGATGTCGCCAATTCGCAAAAGCAAGAGACTTTAGATCGTGTCGTTCGTTCAATCAGTGCAATTGTCCGTTAAATCTGTTCGGTGGAGTTTCGAATCAATTTTTGTCGCGAACAGTTCTTGTAGATCCAACGCATGACTGGTCTTGGTTCAAACAAGCGCTTCATATAACCCAGCAATCGATGCAATCAGGTTTATACTAACAACACTTGATCGTTATTCGACTTTAAAATACATAAAAAAAACCTAAATTTTTGTTCGTTAATTTATTTAGGGGTCATCCAAAACTAGCATAAGACGATTTTGGTGGAGGGGGGGGGGGGGTTGGTCAAATATTACTGTTTCTTATGAATGAGAAAATGTAGTTAAACTTTCAGGCAAGTAGTTGCAAATTTTCAACAAAGAAAGATGACTTCACAACACAAAATGTAATAGTTGATATATTAATCAAGGAAATATTTTTATTTTAAGACAAAAACAGTTCAATTGAACCAAAATGGACGAATTTTTAACAAAATACTTGAATCCTGAACAAAGGAAATTTTTCAGACAATAAAGGAATAAAATTTCATCAAAAATGTAGAATTTTAAAGTGAAGAAGACGAGCTTACTGCAAAACAGTGAAATTTTCAACTAAATAATTGAATTTTCAACAAAAAAATAGATATTCAACCAAGAAGATTAATTTTCTGCTGTAAAAGACGAATTTTCAAGAGAACACCAAAATTTTGAACAAATTAGTGGCATTTTCAAGCTGAATGACAAGCTTTCTACGAAACAGTTTAATTTTTAATAAAACAGTTACATTTTTAACCAAAAAGATGAATTTTCCACCAAAAAGATTAATTTTTCTATTGAAAAACAAGAATTCGCCACAAACTGCATAAGCTTACAACCAAATAGTTGAATTTTCAATCAAGAAAATTATTTTTTTACAAAAAAAAAAAGATTTTTCAATATAATAAATAAATTTATAACCAAATAACTAGTTGAATTTTCAACCAAGAAGATTAATTTTTTACCGAAAAAGACAGATTTTCAACAAATCACATAAATTCTCAACCAACTAGTTTAATTTTTAAACTAAAAAAAATTATTTCAACCCAAAAATGGAAAAAGAAAATTTTCATTAAAAAAAATTAACTTTCAATAAAAAAAATAAATAATTTTCTACAGGGCAGTTGCATTTTTTACCAAGCGGTTGAATTTTCATGGTAAATAGACGAATTTTCTATAAAAAAAGTTGAATTTTTAAACCGAAAATATGAAGTCTCAACAAACAAGTTAGTTTTCAATCAAATAGTTAAATTTCAAGTTTAAAAAATAAGTTAATTATCCAAGAAAGAAGTTTTCAAGAAAAGACATAAAGTTTTAACCAAATAGTTGAATTTTCAAATAAAAAGTTGAATGTTCAACCAAATAGTGGAATTTCTTAACTGAAAAAATTCATTTTTATCAAGAAAGTTAAATTTCCTACCCCATAGTTAAATTTTATATCAAATTGTTAAATTTCCAAGACAAAATACAAATTTTTTATAAAAAAACGTCGAATTTTCAACCCGAAAATATGAAATTTCAAGAAAAAGTTAACTTTGAATCAAATAGTTAAATTTTCACTTAATAAAATTAACTTTTACCCTAAAATTTAAAATTACCCTAAATTTTGAATCTTTCACAAAAAAATAAATTTTCAGGAACTGCTAAAAAAAAAATTTCAACCTAATAAGATGAATTTTTAACAAAAAATATAATAGTTGATATTTCAACAAGAAAATATTTTAATTTTCAATGAAAAATATTTTAATTTAACCAAGAAAGACAAATTTTCAACAACGTATTTGAATTCTCAGCTAAAACAGATTAATTTTCAACTGAACAGATGCATTTTGAACCAAAAAATTGATTTTTTAGTAAAAATAGGAGAGTTTTTAAAAAAATGAATGAATTTGTAACTAAATAGTTGAATTTTCAACCAAGAAGATTTTTTTGTACCAGAAAGATAAATTTTCAAACAAATAATTTAATTATTATCTAAAGAATATAACTTTTTAACAAAAAATGGAATAGTTAAACTTCCATTTCAAAAAATTATTTTTAGTTTAGAAAAGCGAATTTTTTTAGAAAACAGTTAAATTTTCTACCAAATAGTTGACTTTTTTATAAACTTGTTGAATTTTCAACCCAAAAATATGAATTTTCAACAAAAGAATTGAATTTGCTAACAAATGGTTAAATTTTCTACCAAATTGTTAAATTTTAAGCCAGAAGGATGAATTTTCTACCAAACAGTTAAATGTTTAACCCATAAATATGAATTTTCAACAAGAAAGTTAATTTTCAACAAAAAAAAAAAAGATTTCTTAAGAAAGTAGTTCAACTTTTCATCAAGGAATTGAATTTTCACCCTAAAAATATGAATTTCAAAAAAATGTACCCCATGTAAGACATCATACAAAAATAGTTGCCGTCCCCCATCCAAAAGACTTGACGCAATTTATACACGGCCCCAAATATGTATGTGCTTTCAGGTTTATTTTTTTTTATGAATGTGAACACTATAATTAGAAAAATATAAATAAAGTAGAATTCATCGCCTTATTATATTTAATTTTAAAAGTTCTTTTAAATCGTCAATATATTTTTATATTAACAATATATTATTATTAATATATTATTTTATCTATTTTAACATACATTCGTTGAAGAAAATTCACAATCACTTCCTCCGAAAAATGTTCTGGATCCGCCGTTGCACATGCATTATTTCAGCCTTTTTTAATTCCTATAAAGCGGGGCTAAAGTTATAATTTTCACTCCCAAGGGAGTAAAAACTGAGGTCATAGGCGAATAATGAAAAGTATCAAACGATTAGTTGATCGCATTGACAGATTGTTTGGCACACTGGAGCAACTCGAAGCGATGAGTTTTCTGCAGTTTTCCTCTCCCCTTGCCAAACTTCCAGGCAAATGCGAGTACTTCTAATAAAATCGGATGCAGCCACGGTCTATCACTGGTTGCGATTAATTTCATACAGTGATTCTAAGCATACCTTAGCGAAAGAAACATTTTCACAGGTCCATACCCATTGAAGTGGAGTCGTCTGGCGGTATATGTACTCATGCTAAAGGACTCAAATGATACTTTAGCAGCAAGGGCAACCCGTGTATAGACCTCTGTTTCACCGGGGATTTAAAATAAAATAGCATAGTACAATAGGTTTCAACCGCAGTGCTACGACACTTCAATGGACCAGCCTTACAAGACAATAATAATAACAATAATAATAATACGCCGATTCAGTGCTCTTTTGAGTTGCAACAAAAATGAAACAACATTTTGAGAAAAAAAATCTCATTTCTAAAATATAACAAATGAGCTGCAACAAAAATGATCTCACTGTTTTTCTGTGCACGCCAAAGGCAAAGACACTATAGAGGAAATTGTAAAGAAGAGGTGAAGAGCCCCTTTGAACACGTGATATGACGACATACTCTTCTCTTCTCTCTTTGACTTGATAGACATATAGAAGCCAATCGATCAGTGAATAATTGACCTTGTTACAATTTTTAATAAGTGCGAGATGAGTGTTCAATAGTCTTCCTTTCATCTTCTGAATAGCTATCTATAATTAATTTTTTATCAAGGAAATTAGAAGGCAGCACAGAAAAAAAGTTTTATTTTGAACAATGAAACTGCGTAAAAATGTACGGAAACGAAATTGAACCATACTTTTTTCATTGAGTAATTCGAATATTAAAAACAATTCAATTATTTTTTTGTTTAGACATTGAGCAAGAGAGTAAATATAACTGAAGTTCGAAATAAGATTGTAAGAAAATGACCTGAAATAAATTTGAAACACTGGTTTTTTTTGTAAGGTATTTCATGAAGGTGAATCTTTCATTCTAATAATATTCAAAAATATGAAAGATTTAAAACTAAATTATTCAAAAACTTTTCAAATAATAAGTTTATTAATTTTTAGACAGATTAATCAAAAATTATTCATTTCAAATTAAAAGGGTTCGAAATTAAAAAAGAATGAAACGATTTGGAACTGAAAATGTTCAGATTGAACTATTTTATATTACGTAAAATTTTGAAAAGAGCATAATATTTCACATAGAGTGAAAAGAAATAACGATTTTTATCATTTCTAAACAAGAGCGTTTAAAATTGAATAATTTTTTGTTGAAATAAAGAATCTCGAAATCGAACGATTATAGATTCTAATTTGAAAAAAAGGACAATTAAAAAACAATAAAAATTGAATATTTTCAGATTAGAATGTTATAAATTAGATCATTTAAAATTAAAAAAAAATTGAAACGTTTGAATTGAAGTAACTGTCAATTGGAAGCGATTAAAATTTGGCAATTTGAATTTGAAAACTAAATTGAATGTCTCAAGGTAAAAACTTCTAAAATTCTACGACTTCCAATTAAAATTAAATAAAAAAAATTATAATTAAACATTAAATTTGATTAGACAAATTTTTCTAAGATCAAAAAGTAAATTCACTTCTATTTTCATCGTTTAAAATAAAAAAAAATTAAGTTATAAAACTTTAAAATTGAATTATTCTGAAAAAATTTTTGGATTAAAAAGTAATTTATAGTGTGAAATATTACAAATGCAAAAGTTTCTACAACCGAACGTTAAAAATTAAATGAATACGAAATTCATTTAAAACTGAAAATTTTTGCAGTCACCAAGAATTGTAATATTTAAACTTTTTGATAATCAAGCTCTTAAAAATTTAAGTTATTTTAAGTAACTTCAAATCGTTCAAAAATAAACAATTTTCAAATGGATAATTATATTTCTCAAACTCAGCTATTCCAATTTTATTCAAGAATTAAAAATTATGAATAGGAAAAACTTCAAATTTATCGTTTAACATGGAAATTCAGAACTCTAAAATTGTAATCATTTAAAATTAAAGAAATTATTCAATTACTGGGGTATCAATTTCAGATAATTTGATTTAAATCTATATTAATCTTCAAGAACAGAATTTTTAACTTTTTAATTTCAAATTGTTTAACTTTTAACACTTTATTTAGAATTATTATTCATTCTTGAAATTTTCTAATCAAATATTTTCAATGTTAAATTATTAATTTTTTTAAATCTTCAACAAAAAGCAGGAAAATTTTCAGATATTACATTGAAAATAAAAAATGAAGTAAAATAATACAAAACAAGATTGCTACATATGATTAAAATGTTTCAAGGTGCTCAGTTTTAGGCCTTTCAGTGCGAAATTGTTTTTTTTTTTCTAAATTGAGTTTAAAAAGTTCAATATTTTGGAACATTTTTAATTTAAAAAATCCATTTTTCAATGCTTGGTTCTAAAATCTTCTCATTTTTAAGGCTTGAACTTGATAAATTATTGTCTTAATGTTTTGTTAATTTAAATTTATTCTCTAAGCGTGTAATTCAAAACTGTTTGATTAAAAATACTTTAAACTGAAAATTATGTAACTATCAAGTCTTCCAGTTTAATATTCTATGATTTAAAATAATTTCGAAATACAGACAATGTTGTATGTTTAAAATGGAAACCAAGCAATTGCGAATATTTAAATCTAAAGTTATTAAATTGGAAACTGACTATTAAGGCTTTCAATATAAAATTATTAAAGATTACATTTTTTTCTGAAATTTTTAATATTTGAATTTAAAACTACAACATTGTGAAATTCGAAATTGAAACCTTTAAAAATAAGGGCATTTCAAACCAAAAATTTCCGAATTTATAATTTTGAACCACAAACACTTTAGTTTCAAGGCCTCAAAAATTAAACTGTTCTAGAATTGCAAATTGAAAATTGTAATTTTAAATTGAAGTTATAAAAAATTTTAAGGTAATAAATATATTATTAGTAAGTATCATATCATGCAGTATTAAGTGATATTCAAAGTGTGCCGATAGATTGTTTTCCCTAAAAATGTGATTTCTGTCAATTGTAAACGCTCAAAGTTCAATTATTCTAAAAACTTTGAAAATTACATGTTTACTAATCGGAAACTTTCAAAATGCTCTAATTCAAACTTGAAGCATTTAAAAATGAACAATTCAAAACTTCGTTTAAAAATTGACGCATTCTTAAATTAAGATCTTGAAATTAAGTCGCAAAAATAATTAATTTTCAAATTGCGCATCACGATTTTTATGATTCAAAAAATGTAATCTAAAATGCAAAATCAATAACTTGAAAATCAGCGATAAAGCATTTCGATGCAAGGTGAAAAACAACATAGAAGCTTTGATGTGAACAAAGTGAATAAATTGAACGATAATTATTATTGTTAATTAATAATGCAAAGACTTACTTAGAACTAAAGCAATAAATTACTCTCATATCTACTCTTGATACTAAGAGAGTTTATACCGGAGATAACGAAATATTATTTTAATTCTAATGATCCCTGAAGTTCTCATAATTTACATAATACAGAAGATGATATATTCTTTTAGGAGAGGTTTAAAGGTAATGAAAAAATTCTTTGAAATTAAAAAAAAAGTAGCAAGATTTTTTGCAAAAAAAAACTACTTTGAAACTTCCAAATCGATATTGTTAATAGTTATCTAATGTCGATTTTTATATTAAAACTACTGAAATTAAAATGAATTCAAAGGATTTTATATTTGCGAATCGAAAGTAATAATTATTACTTCTCTCCAAAAGAATTCAACTCCAAGTGAAGAGACCGAAAAAACATCCTGTAAAATCGAAATCACGATTTAAAGGTAAGACAGAAGTCCACTTGTGAAATGACTTGATGCTAATTTAAGACTCAACAAAATTGATTAGTTGGCAATCTAAAAGTTTATACACTGATCACAAATTGGAACAGACTCGGCTGCGGATTGCGATAAAAAATGTAATCTTCAGTTTGAATAAAAAATAAAAACATTTCCGGCCGAGATACTAAGTTTTTGAATGAGAGTAGAAAAGTTTTAATCTAAAAAAGTTAGCCTATTCCGAGTAAATTGTGCACGAAATTTGGGGTGACCCTTTCACAGGTTTTGAATATCGGTTTTCGGTAACGATTCAAAATCGAATTTTTAATTTTTCACAAAAATAAAGACTTGCTTCCGAGATATGAGGAAGTTAAATAAGGATAAGGAATATATGATACAAAAAAATTATACTGTCCTGAGAAAATCAAAATTTAGTAAGGCGATATCGCCCTGAGGTAGTCGATTATTCGGTGAAAGGGCTATAAAAAGAAATTTTTTTTTCAGTAAACGATAATAATTTCAAGAAATATCGTGAGGGAAAGTAAAACATTATTACTACTCTAAAATACTACGCTAAAATTTTAACTAAAATTTGAATTAATTTTTTGTTTATTACTATACTAAAAAATGAGAATTTGAACAAATCTTTTTATCTAGTTCTGTACTGCCACCCTTTCATTCGATATAGTCGTTTTTTATTCCTGTACCGTCGACTGGGGTAAATATTGATCAATATATTACTCCGTATAAAATGTTGTTTTTTTGATGCGATTTTACTGTATATCATAAGAATATTGTTTATAAGGTATATAGAAAGTCTCATCACGAAATAATAAAATTCACTGAATTGTAAAGCATAAAAGTTGATCCTTATTCACCCCGAATTATCTATAATAGTCCCGGTCGACAGAAGTGTAATTTTTTTGTTGAAATTTTTATGACGTTTGTCATTAGACTTAAATTTTGGACGCTGAAGAGTTCTTGAATGTTGATTTAATCTGAATTGAATTTCTTCATTTAAGGTTGAATGTTATAGAAAACGAAAACTAAAAGTTAGAGCATATAGAAGACAAACACGTGCGCTACTTTAAAATAATTTAAAATAATTTTATTTGCTTTCAAATCCAATGATTTTTTATTAAAAGTATGGTTTTCCGGTATGAAACGCCAACAAAGCCCAACATTGCACAAAACGTATAAATTGAATGATTGATTGATAACCTGAAAAATAATGGAAATATGAAAAATTTCACGATTTAAAAAAATTAAAAATACTAATTGTTGAAGAAAAACACTAACATAACATAGGATTGATCCAAATTGTGAATCTTCTTTGAAATTTAATGATTTTTGTTAAAAATAACCCATTTTTTGGTGGAAAACCTTAGCATAACCTTGAATTGTTCCAAAATTGTGAATCTTCTTTGAAATCTACATGTTTTTTTTCTACTTGAAATACCGATTTGCAGTGTAAAACCCCGACATAATCTAAAATTGTTTGAAAGTTATGAATTCTTTTTGAAATATAAATTTTTCAAATTAAAAAAAAAACGATTTCCGACGAAAAACATTAACATGATGCAAAATTTTCAAAAGATTCTAAATCTTGTTAAATTATAATGTTTTTTGTTTGAAAATACCAATTTTCGATGAAAAACGCCAACATAACCTAAAATTATCAAAACTTGCGAATTTTCTGCGATACATAATTTTTTTTATTAAAAATACTAATTTCAGACAAAAAAAAACATCATCCAAAATTGCTAAAAGATTCTTATCTGGTTCAAATTATGATTTTTTTAAACTACCAAATATGGATTTAAACCGACAACATAACCTACAATGATTCAAAACTTATGAACCTCCTTTAAAATCTAATGATTTTTTTATTACCGGTGCAAAACGCTACCATAACTTAAAATTCTTAAAAATGGTGGATCTTGATGTTTTTTGTATGAAAATGCTAATTTCCGTGAAAAGCACTAACGTAAAACATGTATGATATTTTCAATAAATTATTAATTTATAAGGTTTTCTATGATTTTTCTTGTTATGTATGCTTTAGGTGTACCATAAAGTTCAAAATTACCTAATCTTCAACTTTATTTATAAAATTTACAAAAATGATCCATTGATTATTGCACAAAGATTTTGAAGAGAAACCTAACCATACATAATAAAAAATAGCAGATATCGTAATCGTTCATTTAAAATTTACAATTAGTTATTTGCATATTTGTGTTTTTTCTTTCGCTGCAGGCGGAAAATATAATTACCTAGTAAATTTTTTATTTAAAAAATGAATAACGAAGAATAATTGTACGTATTATTTTTAAATAAAAAATGTTCATAACAACGTTACAAATATCATTGTATAGAACCTTCCGATGAATATAATGAGCTTTTGTAAATTAAAATTGAATAAGAATTACAACTATTTTTTCATTATTTACGCTTGGATTATTTTCTAAAATTTGTTGCAATCATCAATCGGCCTCTTTTTGTCAATTTTACAAATCAAGTTAAAGATGACGTAATTTTATACTTGACTGTTTTCTATGATTTTTCTTATTATGGCCAACGGCCATACCACGCTGAAAAACCCAGTTGTCGTCAGATCACTGAAGTTAAGCAGCGTTGGACGCGGTTAGTACTTGGATGGGTGACCATTCAAGGATACTGAGTGCTGTTGGCACATCGTGGGTGTGTGGTGAGCCCACACTTGTAGTTATTTATAAGTACAAGAACTAACCACCTAGAAACACTACCCGAATCGGGTAGTGTCACGCCTACCCTGAAAGGGAAATGGCTTAAGGGTATACATGTATGCTTTAGGTGTACCATAAAGTTCAAAATTACCTAATCTTCAACTTTATTTATAAAATTTACAAAAATGATCGATTCATTATTGCACAAAGATTTTGAAGAGAAACCTATCCATACATAATAAAAAATAGCAGATATCGTAATCCTTCATTTAAAATTTACAATTTGTTATTTGCATATTTGTGTTTTTTCTTCCGCGTCAGGCGGAAAATATTATTACCTAGCAAATTTTCTTATTTAAAAAATGAATAACGAAGAATAATTGTACGTATTATTTTTAAATAAAAAATGTTCATAAAAACGTCACAAATATCATTGTAAAGAACCTTCCAATGAATATAATGAGCTTTTGTAAATTAAAATTTAATAAGAATTACAACCATCATTTCATTATTTACGCTTGTATTTTTTTTTCTAAAATTTGTTGCAATAATCAATCGGCCTCTTGTTTTTTACAATTTCACAAATCAAGTTAAAGATTACGTAATTTTATACTGGACTGCACACTTAGAACACCCTCAAAAGGGATTATTTGTAGATTTTACTGTCAAAATTTCAAATTAGGGATATAAAACATCTTCAAGTAATGAAAAAAGAATTTGGGTTTTAACAAGAATGATTGCAAGATTTTCGAGACATATTTTCACACCACTTTTTTCAGACAGGAAAATATTTCTTTCTTTCAGGAAATGCATCCGCATAATTTCTCTGGATCAATGCAATTTTCCATGATTCAGATTTCTTTTGTGTAGTCTATAAGGAATGAAGCGTTGGAATTTTTATATAATATAATTAACATAAATAGTTAAATCGGTCTGATAAATGAAATTCCTAGCTAGTTCTCAATTTGAGGGTGGCATATTCTTCTTGAAGAAGCAAAACTCATTTGCATTCAAGGACACGTTGCATCCAACAAGATGTCTTATATAAACGTCGCCGGAATTGCTCGACACGTCGAGTTTCGCGCTCGTTGGTAAGGTAAGGTATAATAACATTTCTCCTTCTCGGTTCCTTCAATGTTTCCGTTTCTACTTTTTTTCTGTGATTCTCTGCTTTTCTGTGCCTCGCTGAAGCCCATTAGAATTGCAGCTCCACCATATCGGCCGCGAAAAGCCGGAAGTCAGATAACCGCGCGAGTTTTACACGTAGGTGTATAACCATAAACCATAAAATCTAAAAAGTGTGGCTGCACTCTGATAACGCTTTTATATGAAATAGCCGGGCTGTTCACCATGTAGCGATGTGCACTTTTGGTCTTTTTGCATACCGACGTGGCGAGAATTATACATTTTTGCGTGCTTGTCCAAACGTACATAAATATTTAAATCAAACATCAAGCTTTTCATTTTCTTTGTTGGGAATTTAGACATGTTACACGGAAAAAAAATAGTTAATTAAAAATCCAGTGACTTTGTATCATAGCCTTGCATATAAGAGAAACTCAATTAAAATTCACAACCTTCCGTGTGCAAGAAAATGATTAATCACCATAAGAAAAGCATGTAAAGTTTTAACAGAATTTTAGATACAGAGCTCGGAAAACTAAGCGACAGTCGCTGAAAATTTAGTACGTGAGGGCTTTATACTCTTTCAGACAAGAAATCTGAATTCTAAGCGATAGTTTATGAGAGGTCAAAATACGACTCCTGAAAAAAAATTTGTTTTTAAAATTTATATATAATCTTAATTTTTAAAATTATTAATTTACAGTTCAAAAATACGGTCACTTACACATATAATCTCATGCTTAAACGCTTTAAAAACCCTACAATATCTCGGCAAGTATTTTGAGGCAGCGTTGTACCAAGTCGTACGGTGAGCCTCAATCATTTTCAAACTCAAAGTTGTTGAACTCAATTTTTCTTCAAAGAAAACATTTTTTTGATGATTAATAATTAGTTCTAAGGGAAATTGAACATTGTCGAGAGACTTTAATAAAACATTTTTTATTTGAAAAGAATTTAGGATTGAGCTTTATTCATTTCAAAAGAGGCTAGATATTTTTTGTCTTTAAATATTTAAAAATGTTATAAACTATCCAAAAGTAATAACAAATAAAGGAAATTCAAATGCAAAAATGCTTTAATAACCTTGATGACAAAAAACGATTTTCTGTTATACAAAAACCTGCATAAAACATACAGTCTTCAATTTGCCCAATCAATACTTTTTGTCTTTAAATATTCAAAAAGTTTAAAAACGATCCAAAAGTAATAAGTAATGTAGAAAAGTTAAGTAAAAAAATGCTTTAATAACCTCAATGACTAAAAAATTCTTTTATCATACTTTTTACTTAGTTTTAAATGCGGGATAACTTTTTCAAAAAACAATTAAAAATACATATGTAAAAAAAATAATAGAATTTTACTCATTTCAAAAAGTGCTTGATACTTTTCTCTTTCAAGATTTAAACCGTTTAGAAAACATATAAAACTCATGAACAATAATTTAAAATATGTAGAAAAAAATTTTTTTTAAATTTGAATATTACCTATTTCAAAAAGTGCTCGATACCTTATTTTTCTTTTGAATATAAAATACTTCGAAGTCAGAAGGAAAAATAATTCTGTAAAGAAAAGTCGGGTGCAAGAACTTTCAGGTTGAAAATGATTGAGTCTCACGGTAGATGAGAAATATTAGTGTGCTTCCTTCTTGCATGCTTAATTATTCAAATTTCAAAATTTTTAATTGATAATATATTAAATCTATACCATGAAATACATTACTAATAACTTTACAAACATGTTTTTTACCATTCCTTTTCCTTGAATATCTTTCTTTAAAAAGGAATAAATTTTTTTTAATTATTAAAAAAGATGTAATAATAGTATTTTAAACATTTTTGAACCTTGTTACCTTGTTTTATGCTGCCATATGTTTATTTTTTATTATTTACATGATAAAAACAACTATATAAGTATATGGGTGATTGCCAAAAGGTTAGTGATTTTTAATCTCAGAAATTTTCTATGATCAATGAATTCTTTCTTAAAATATCTCGACTTCGTTTAGAAATTACATATAAAAAACGAAAAATTCAAATTTAAGAAATTGTTGAATAATATCAACGACATTTTTTATTATTAATAAGATTCACAGATATGACTTACATTGAATTAAAAATAATAATAATCAAGAAGAAGGTTCAATTTCAATATTTCGGCTAAAAAATTCTTGAAAATTGAAAAGACCAAGAATCCAAGGATTAAAATTGAATGTTGGACGTTTAAGTGGATTTTAAATTTTGAATTTCATTATTTTAGAGTAAGGGATTTCGAAGAGCATTTTAAAGTCTGTCCCGAATAGACAATTAGTCTTTACAATTGAACGATATTTCATATGTTAAAAATGGAAATTCAATGTTAATGAAATTGTCTTTAAGATGCACTAAATGGAAGTAATCGATATATGTATATCGTTTCAAAAAGCAATGCTTGTAAGCCGATAAAAATTTATATTTGTGAAAATCCTAACATTAATAAAGGTGATTATCAATATTCCTCATTTTCAGATTATCCCTGCGAAACATAGCAAGTTTTATTCTCGATATTCCCCGTTGGATATTATGTATATAATCAAAATTAAAAATATTTAAAGAACTGCAAATTTGATGAATATTTTAAAAAGATAACAAAATTAAAGGAAAATAATTCAGTTCCAAATGTCAAGTATTTCTAGGGCATATCTCCGTTATACAATTTTTAACATTCTAGTTTAGGAATAAAAAAAATCCATTTAACAGCATTTTCAGGGGTATTTCGAATTGAGAGCAGTATACCACGATGAAAGATTCGGATTATTGGATATTGAATTTCATAGAAGATTTGTAGACTCCGGGAATGAAAAATCAATGCTAGGTTACACGAGGCAGCCCGTCAGGGAACGTGTACTGTACAGTACACTATTTGAATGATGATTGCACAGAAAACTCATGATTCTATACATTCTGTCTCAAAATGTTTAATTTGAAATCCTTTATATTCGTCTAAATATTAAAATAACTTTTTATATTACTAATTTAACTTTTAGCTCTAGTTATTATTAAAAATTTTCTATACTTATATGGCTACGAAATTATACAGAAAAAATAAAAAATAAGGAAAAATGTTTGAACTTTTAAATGACCAAAATTTATGTAACAAAATATGTCTATGGTGACCGTTACATAGCGGAAAAATTGATAGTTATCGTTATCGCTACCGTTTGAAAATGCAACTTTTTCTCAGTTACTTTTGCAAAAAACTAACTATCGTTTTTTTCAGTCACATTTTAGAATAAAAAAATCACTTAAATTGTTTAGTAACTTGCTCCAATTAATTTAAACAGAGAACCCAAAGATTTCTGAATTTAATAGAATTTTGTTGAATTCCTTTGTATTCTCCTGAATTTACCCTGAATTCTTTAAAATTCCCTTAAAATCCACTGAATTCCATGGATCTTTTTTGAACTTTCATTTTTTCAAATTAACTTTGAAGACTTTTAAATTAACCTTAAATTCTTACGGATTTTATCAGATCTTTATTCACTAATTCCAGATAATTCTATTCACTCCGATTAATTTATTTCACTTGAATCATTTCTAATTTATCTTGACTTCGTATGAATTTCATCGAATTCTCTTGAATTGCCTAAAATTTTTCTAAATTCACTCCAATTTTACTGTATCCAATGGAATATTTTGGATTACAAAATTTTTTTCAATACGTCTGAATTCATTTTATTTGTGTTTATTTACTCTTCATTTTTCCTAATGTTACGATACATTTTTTAATTATTCTAAATTTACTTAATTCTACTGAATTTAATGGATTTTTTTAATTGACCCTGACGTGTTTTAAACTAACCTTGAATTCTTAAGCATTTTATCAAATTCTTTTGAATGCCCTTGAATTTTTCGCTACAGAAATAATTGAATGAATTTTATAAATATTTTTCAATTTTTGTAATTTACTTGAATTTTGATGAATTTCATCGAATTCTTCTAATTTTCCTTAAATTTCGCTAAATTCACTAGACTTTCTAGCCCTTACTTCCCCTCCCATACTCACCCGCACTACCATTATAGCCCTCCCCACACTTCCTGTACTTACCTATCCCCTCATTTCCATGTACTTCCCCCACGCTCCTTCTCCTCATTTTCCATCACTTCCCTTATATCCCCACTCCTTATTTTCCATTACTTCACCTAACCCTCATTCACCCTACCCCATTAATTAGCATAACCCCCTTATTTTTTCTAGTTACCCTCTCGTCACTTCCACTAATTCTCCTTCTTCACTTATCCTACTTCTCTTCCCCTCATTTCGCCTACTCCCTCCTTACTTACTCTATAACCCGCCTAACTTCCCCTTCTTCCACGCCTTCACTTTCCTTACTTCCCCTGCTTCTCTTCCACACATCTTGCCACACTTCTTCTACGAGCAATTCCATGGCGAATCATTTGAAGAATTTCAGCTATCGTTAGTAATTCTGATGAAAATTCTAGTGTCAGTTCGCTTAGGTGTTGAAAGAAAAACACTAAAATTATTTTGTGAAAAATTCAAAAAACTTAGGAGATATTCTAAATTAAAAATTTTTGTCCTTTTTTTTCTTTAATTTTTTTTTATAGAAGCTTACAATGTCCTCTACAAGCCCTGTAAATATCAAAATAGGATCTCCCACAGTTTTCGAAAAATAATTAAAACCACACTCCAAAACGATGCACACGATGTAAAAAACCATGTAAAGAACAGACGAACAATAGACACCATGCCACGGCGTACGTTCTTAATTGAATGTTTGGGGAACATAAGGGCTAACCCACGAAATTTTCAAGATTTACTTTTTTAGCTTTTAGTATTGTCCTATCCGTCCTACGTATTGTGTTTTTCTAAGAAAGTGAAAAAATTGAATTTTACTATTTTTCATGAAATAACAAAGTTCCCAAAGGAGACATCTCAATGGGTACTCGGGGAACATAAGGGGCTAACGACGTACGGAGTCTTATGGAGGTTAATGATTTTTTGTTAGTCCCGTGCGGTTTTAAGAAAAAAGGACCAAGATTTTCAATTTAGAATATGTCCTAAGTTCTTCGCATTTTTCAAAAATTATTTTAGGGTTTTTCTTTCGACACCTAGAAGAACGGATACTAGAATTTTCTTAAAAATTAATAACAATAGCTGAAATCCTTTAGATGAATTGACATGGAATTACTCCTACTCCCTTTTCCCTCCCCCCACCCCATTGTTCCGACATTTCCTGCCCTCGTAATTTTTCCTTACTTCCCCTTCTTAGAAGAATCTATGACCTACGGAGACTATAAGGGTTTCTTTCCGGGGCTACGAAACCCTAAAAATGGTCGAAAATAAAAAAATTATCAACAAATCATGAAGTTTCAAACCATTTTTTAATCTATGTAGGCCCATGGGCAGACAAAAAACTGATTCACTGGAGTATTTGTTTAAATATTTTTTTAAACAATCAAATAAAATGTTGAGTGTCATTTATATATTTTTCGAATCTATTTTATATAATTCTGACCAACTTTATAGTACATTTACCTTTGATTTTATTAGGGACTTCACTGTGTCCGAGGGCCGAAATCAACCTTCGAACGGTCCTGGTTACTAATAGTAAAATAATAATATGGTTATTTATCACTTTCCTGTATCACCTACGCGCAAAAGAGTTAATTTCCTTAAGAAATTGTTGTAATAATAGTCTCTAACATAAGTGTTCTCCGTAAAAACAACATACACCTTTCTTCACGTTATTGTTTATAAAAACTTATGCGAATGATTAAAGTTTAATTTTTTCCTAATTTTTTAAAGAGATGATATTATATGGCAAAACAGTTTAAAAGCCTCTCACATTTATTCATAACACCTCCGAATACGAAATTTATTTTTCTGTTAGCATTTTCTCCGTTTGTACTTTTCCGACTTAAGTTGTTCTTTCAGAGAACGGCTTAATTCAGCACTAATTTATCTCGAAAGTACTTTCACATTTTCTGGTAAAATAAAAATTCAATTTTTAAGGAAGTTTTTTTTGTCTCCTGTATAATTGTGAAAATGTGGGTTAGGCCCTTATAGTATGCTACCTTTCATTTCTGTACCTCTTTTTCAAAATATAAAAGTTTGCATTACTTATTACGAGTGTGAATTTCTGCGGACTATTCTTTTCCGCGTATAAAGGAATCTCGCAAAGAAAAATGGTTTTGGCAATGTGGATTGTGGATATTGTTGATGGGCACTTGAGCCACCAATACTCACACCCAGTCTCACAAATGGATAATACGTTCCTGACGACGTTATAAAAGTCAGCCAGACAATAGTTCAGACTGTATATCTAATATTAGACATGATAACAATGTGCATGCTACTTTCGTAACGATAACAGTAGAATGTAGTCTATTATCCTGTTGGCCTATAATGCGACAAGGTGATAAATTTTTCACTCTGGCCATTTTGTTGCAGGTGACATAGATACAAATTTAATATTCATATTGAAACTTTCGATTTTCCAATGCGCTGATTATTTTTTGTATTTGATCTCTGAACTTGTGATTGGCTTCTATCGAATCTTAAACGACCTCTCGTTAGTAAATTTTATCTGTTCTTCATTTTCTCCTTGACCTTTTTTTATTTCGCCTCCTTTGGCTCATAATTTGAATTTTCTTTTTTTCGATGTTTAAAAAAAAACCATGAGTTTTACCAGAAAATGTTCAAGACGATTTCTTACGTTTCCTTAAAATAACGAATTTTTTTTTGTATGTTGCATAGTTTGGCCGGAAAATGGAATTTCTTATTTTTTTAAAAACTTTATCACGATTATAACAAAAACTATGCATCTTATCAGAAACTGGTCTCAAGAAAATTTGTAGAACTTTTTAGGACAAGCAATTTTGATGAATCAAATCAGAACAGAGTAAATATTGTGCATGCTTCCATATTGTGATTTGATAATAATAAAAATAAAAAAGACGAAAGGAAGAAAAAAAATAAAAGAGAAGGAAGGGGATGTGGTTGGTTGCCTTCTCATTTTAATTTTTTTCCAAAGGAACAAATTTTTGTTTTGTTTTTAAGAATTGCAATAGGAGCATTTTGTGGTGGTTGTCCAAAATTGATCGTTAGATTCTTGTTTTATTTTGAGGAATTCTATACATTAACTTGAGTATTGGACGTTAAATGGGATTTTGAATTTAATTTTAATCTAATTTGAAATTCTTAAATTTAAAATCAGAACTGTTGGCCAAAATAGGCTGGTTCACGAATTTGTTTTTTTAGGCCTGAAAAAAGTATGTAAAAGCTCAATCCAATCTGTTTAGTCTTTCGAAAATTATCGTACGTATCATAAGGGATCTCAAAACTGGGAAATTTTATGGAAATCGACAAAGTCAAATTTTAAATAGAAGTAATATCTTCTCATTAGGATGAAAATGCAAAAATGAATTATAAATTGCAACTAGAATGGTTTTAATAATACTGTTTTCTCTTTTAATTATAACTCTTACAAACAAATTTCAGAATCTCTAGGGGGTTCTCCCTTATCTCCTATCATTTCAAAATTGGTTATTAAAGACATTGTGAATAGAGCTCTCAATAATTTAAGTTCAAATTTATTCATCACAAACGGTACGTAGATGATATCTAATGTTAGCTATTGTTTCCTCGTATAAGATTGATAAATTCGTAAATACCAAATTTGTTCACCATTAAAAAAAAATTAGTAATTCAATTAATTACCCTGATTTATTAATTAAGAAACAACTGGATGATGTCTCAATTATGATTGTTATCATTTATATTGTCGAAAAGTTGGCCTGATAAAAGTTCTCATAGACAGATGATTACAATTAAGTGATATCAAATGTATAGAAAAAAACTTAGATCACCTTAAAATAGCCTGATTACAAAATAATTATCCACTTTCATTAGTCAATAGCACTATTAAAGAGAGAGTTCATAAAATATACAATAGTTCTTTTAAAAAGACTAATGGATTGAAACTACATAAAAAATAACCTAGAAGTCTCCTTACCTCATGCTCAAGACTTTTCTGAACGTTAATGTATGTCTTTAAAGAAATATAATATTCATATTTATTTTAAAAACAATTATAGACCCAATAGATTTCTTTTTTTTTCTAAGATATAGTTTAGAAAACTGTGCACGATTCTAAAGTATTCTATGTTAATCAAATTCGACGAAATAATTGTTTCATCATGATTTTCACACAACCAAAGGTAAAAATTGTCTATAAAATGATTTATTAATACTCTAAATCTGTCTTATTGTTGCTGAAGAATCGTATGACATAAATAAATGTTTGATTTGGAAACTCCAAATCCGCTGAATGGATAGTTTGTTCAATATTATTTTTTTTCAAAAATATCACTCTTACCTTTTTTTGATGCATGAAAAGAGTCATCTCTGGGAACATACTGTATATCGTAGACTAATGTAGTTTTGGGTAGCATAATTCTCTCTTTGTTGATTTTGTAAACAGCGTATTTGAAGGCCAGCTCGGTGCTGCTGTTTCTTTGGTCATGAGTGAATAGTGCTCCTGAAAGAAAGTTAAATAAATTTGTTTAAATAATGATAATTATTATGATGATGTGGTTAATTTGATGTAAAGAAAACATCTCTTACCAACATCTTACAAAATCATTTTTAGCACAGTACTAAAATTTCAGAAAGTCATTGCTTGTTATTGTAAATCAGAATTTCAATTGAAACCTTGTGAATGGCTTTTTATAATCAGAGAATTCCTGCTCCTTTCATTTTCATCAATATATGACTCACAAAAAACCCTTGAGAATCACCTAAGTTTGACAAAAATATTGTGCTGAACTGGAGCACCTATTTTGGTAATAAGGTTCTTTGAAATGATACCAAGGACTCATAGATGTCTCATACAGAATACATATTTCCATTTCCGAAGTAATTCGCTCAAAACGCCGGAAGCTATTTGTCGAGAAGGATAGACCTGCAACGACGCAGCAAAAGGGTTTTAAGGTGCACTTTTAACCTATGCCCTCCGGAAATTTTGAGGGCTAATGTATGCGTTTGGGAAACTTTTAAAGGTCATGTATACAAAGAAGAAGACCGCTACTCTGAAAAAAGAAAAAAATCCTTCTGTAAAGATTTGTGTAGAGAGCTATGGATAAAGCCGCGTAAAAGGAATAGAGGAACTATCACAGGGTGGCCTCTAAACTTCATTTTCAAAATTCCCTGACTTTTCCCTGATTTTTTTCCTTATTAATTTTTCATTCACCCTGGCTACTAATATTTAAATAAAAAAATCTTAATCTTGTAACATTTTAATATAAAATCTTTTTTAAATGGATTAAACAAATTTTTTATTTGGATTTACACATTTTTAATTTATTATACTCAAGGCGGACACAGCCTAATTTACTTGAAAAAAAAGGAAAAAGTGACATATTTAATGCGAAGAAGTGACCAAGAACGACTAATTTCTAACACAAAAAGTAACTTAATGTAAATAATGTGACTTCCTTTTGGGTTCAAACGAATTTCAAAGAATTCGATTCATAAGACTTCAAAACAATCAAAGTGAAACGATTCAGATTGATTGGAAAAAATTTTTTTAATCCAAAAATTCCATTGATTTTAGTAAAACAGGAGCGACTTTGGAGGAATTCAAAGGAAATGAGAAGAATCTAATTTAGTTCATGAAAATTCAAGGTTAATTAAACAAAAATTCAAGTGAAGTTAAAACAGTTCAAGAATATGAAAATATTCATTGACTTCAGTAAGTTTAAAATGATTTTAGCTTTCAAGGGAATTCAAAAGAATTTGATGAAATGAAAGCAATTCAAGGAGAGTTAAAAAGATATCGAGAAAAATTGCACAAGATCTAAAAAAAGTTTCAAAGAATCCATTAAATTAATTGAATTTACAAGAATTCAAGTGAACTAAAAAAATCAAAAGGATTTGGAAGAATAAAAAAAACGAAATCCCTCACTGCTTGTGAATAAATACTTTGAAATCTATTAAAATATTCAAAAATAACGAAAAGTTCTCTGAAATCTGATATTTTCTGAAATCCTTGAAAATTTATTAAAATGCCTTGACAATTGATTAAAATCGTTCGACATCTTCCCGAATTCTAGAAAAAAATTTAGATTTAAGTTATTCTGTAATCAATTAAAAATGCCTTGTAATCTTTTAAAATTCCATAAAATATTTCAAATCTATTGAATTTTCATTAAGCTACTGAAATTAATTTAAAATTCCTTGAAATATTTTTAAATACCCTAAAATATTTTAAATCCTTTACAATATTTTGAAATACCTTGCAATTTTTTAGATCTCTTGAAAAATTTTCGGAATTAAAAAAAACTAAAATCTTTCAAATCCTTTGAAATCTCTTCAAATAATTAAAATATATAAAAAAATCCTTAAAATCTTTTAAAATATCCTAAAATCTTTGACATTTTCTAAAATCTTTTGAAATACCTTGCCATTTTTTAGAATTCTTGAAAATTCTTCGGAATTAAAAAGAACTAAAATCTTTCAAATCCTTTGAAATCTCTTCAAATTATTTAAGTCTGTTGAAAATTCCTGCCAACGGCGATACCACGCTGAAAACACCAGTTCTCGTAAGATCACTGAAGTTAAGCATTGTTGGGCGCGGTTAGTGCTTGGATGGGTGACCGTTCAGGAATTACTGCGTGCTGTTGGCCCCTCGTGGGTGTGGTGGGCCCACATTGTTAGTAAATATCCACTTAGAAACACTACCCGAATCGGGTAGTGAGGCAATGAACTTTCGAGTTCGAACTGCTAATCAATGTATGTATGTATGTATTGAAAATTCCTTGAAATCTTTCAAAATATCCTAAACTTTTGAAATTTTCTAAAATCTTTTAAAATACCTTGCCATTTTTGAGTGCTCTTGAAAATTCTTCGAAATTAAAAAAAAAACTAAAATCTTTCAAATCCTTTGAAATCTCTTCAAATTATTAAAATCTATTGAAAATGCCTTGGAATCTTTTGAAATTCCATAAAATATTTCAAATTCTTTGAATTCTCATTAAATTACTTAAATTAATTAAAAATTCCTTGGAATATTTTTAAATACCCTAAAATATTTCAAATCCTTTACAATATTTTGAAATACCTTGCAATTTTTTAAATCTCTTGAAAATTTTTCGGAATTAAAAAAAAAATAAAATCTTTCAAATTTTTTGAAATCTCTTCAAATAATTGAAGTCTATTGAAAATTCCTTGAAATCTTTCAAAATATCCTAAAATCTTTGAAATTTTCTAAAATCTTTTGAAATACCTTGCCATTTTAGAGTGCTCTTGAAAATTCTTCGAAATTAAAAAAAAACTAAAATCTTTCAAATCCTTTGAAATCTCTTCAAATTATTGAAATCTATTGAAAATTCATTGGAATCTTTTGAAATTCCATACAATATTTCAAACCCTTTGAATTCCCATTAAATTACTGAAATTAATGTAAAATTCCTTGGAATATTTTTAAATACCCTAAAATATTTCAAATCCTTTACAATATTTTGAAATACCTTGTCATTTTTTAGAGCTCTTGAAAAAATTCTTCAAAATTAAAAAAAAAGAAGAACTCATTCAAATCCTTTGAAATCTCTTCAAATTATTTAAATCTATTGAAAATTCCTTGTAATCTTTAAAAATATCCTAAAATCGTGAAAATTGTCTAAAATCTTTTGAAATACGTTGCCATTTTTAGAGCTCTTGAAAATTTTCCAAAATAAAAAAAAAAAATCTTTCAAATCCTTTGAAATCTTTTCAAATTATTGAAGTTTATTGAAAATTCCTTGAAATCTTCCAAAATATCCTAAAATCTTTAAAATTTTCTAAAAGCTTTTGAAATACCTTGCCATTTTTTAGAGCTCTTGAAAAAATTCTTCAAAATTGAAATCTATTGAAAATTCCTTGGAATCTTTCAAAATATAGTAAAATCTTTGAAGATACCTTGCATTTTTTAAATATCTTAGAGTTTTTAAAAATACCCTAAAATATTTCCAATCCTTTGAAATCTCTTGAAACCTTTCTTAGCTCTTGAAAATTCCTTGGAATCTTTAGAAATACTCTTTAATCCTTAAAATCACTTTAAATTGTTGAAATCTATTTTTTCTTTAAACCTGAAATATTTCAAATCCTTTAAAATCTTTTGAAATCCTTTGAAAGTTTTTAAAGCTCTTCAAACTTTTTTGGAATTGTTAAAAATATCCCAAACTCATTAAAATTCGTTGAAACCCCTTCTTATTATTAAAATCAATTCAAAATGTCTTAGAATCTTACGAAATGTCCTCAAATATTTGACATTCTCTAAAATCTTTCGAAATTTCTTGAAATATTTGAAAATCTTCTGAAATCTTACGAGATCCCTCAATGCTTGTGAATACATTTTTCCTAAAATTAAAAAATTATAAAATCCCATGAAATTACATGAAATCTGATAATATTTTCTGAAATCTTGGGTTTATTACAATACCTTAAGAGCTTACTATATGCTAAAATTCCTTAAAATCCTCGGAAACCTTTTCAAATACCCTACAACATTTCAAACCCTTTGAAGTCCCTTCAAATAATTAAAATCAATCATGAATTAACAGGAATCTTTTAAAATTTCAGAAAATATTTTAGTTCACGCGAGTATGTTTTCCTCGCTTTCTGGGCGTGGTCAGGAGCAGCATAGTAGGTCATTGTACTTGGCATTGTTACTTGTTCCTTTAAACTACCGTCAAACCTTAGACATAATATCATGAGAAAACTCGGAAACTATACTTTTATTACAAAAAATATCGTGTGTACCGAGGCTGCGAAGTCTTTTTACGGTCTCGCGTGTTTGCGAAAACTCACGCTCGGCCGTAAAAAGACTAGTTCGCAGCCTTGGTGCACAATATACTATTAAATCCTTCGAAATTTTTTGAAATCCCTTGAAACTTTTCAAATTATTCCGGATGCATGGAGTCCTATGACTGCATGGCTGTATGTATGCTAAATGAAGTAATTGTAGGGGCTGTGTTGAGTTGGTTAGAACTCTTGAAAATGCCTTGGAATATTTTGTAATACCCTAAAATATTTCAAATCCTTTACAAACGTTTGAAATTCGTTCAAATTATTTAAAGCTTGTGAAAATTTCTTGGCATTTTTAAATATACCATAAAATATTTCAAATGTTTTGAAATTGTTTGAAATCTTTTTAAAGCTATTGAAAATTGCTGCGATAAAAAAAATAAAATCATTGAAACCCTTTGAAATCCCTTCAAATTATTTATATTAATTGAAAATTCTTTGGACTCTTTTAAAATATCCTAAAGTCTTCGGAAATGCCTTGAAATATTTTAAAAATCGTTGAAATCCTACAAAATCCCTCAGCTTTGGTAAATAAATAATTTGAAATTGATTAAAATATTAAAAAATCACGTTAAATTACATGAAATCTGATAATATTTCCTAAAATCCTACAAAATTTATTAAAATAACTAGGAAGTCGAAGTCTGTAGTGATTTGTTCGAATTTTCCATGCAAATTTGTACATGCTTGTAACTTTGGATTTTTCGGAATATAAAAAAACCTAACTGTACATAAAAACGGCTTGCTGCCTGAGATAATTACAATTTTTACATCACTATTACTCTTGTTTTAATAAAAGAGTGGAGACGAAATTTAAGTGTGAATTTTTGAAACTGAGTTTATTCGAAAAAGTCGAATTTCGAAGATTTAATTTTACTTTTGGCTTCATTTTCGTAATAAAAAGTAATTTTGATATTAAAAATTGTAATAATATAAGGAAATCAAGTCGGTTTAAAGCACAGTTAGCTTTTTTCAATTTCGAAAAATTCAATATTCCAAGCGTGTCTATTTGTATTGAAAATTCGAATAAACGATTGTACACCTATACTTGAGAGCTTTCAAAATCCGTTAAAATCGTTGAAATTCTAGGAAATTTGATAAAATCCCGTGAAATCTTCTAAAATATCCTAAAACATTATAGTTTGTATAATATCGTTCCATGTCTCCAGAAATTGTAGGAAATTCTTAAAAAACCCATGAAAATTTTTTAAATCCCTTAAAATAATTCAAATCCTTGTTTGAAAATTCCTTGAAAATTTTCTAATCTTTTGAAAATGCTTGAAAATCTTTTAAAATAACCTAAAATCTTTAAAAACCTTTGGAATACCTTCAAATTATGGAATTCTATTAAAATTTATTGGAATCTTTACAAATACCTTAACAAGTTCTTTGGAATATTTTGAAATCCTTTCAAATGATCGAAATATATTGAAGATTTCTTGGAATCTTTTAAAATACCCTAAAATATTTCAAAATAATTTAGAAAAATTCAGAAAAAGTGATAGATTTGAGGAAAAAAGTGAGTAAAAGTGATTCTGTGACAGCCCTAATTATTCTCGGCAGTTACTTGAAGTGCTTCCTACAGGACTTTACTGACTTTTGCCGTTTATTCAAAATTCCTGACTTTTCTCTGACTATCCGTGACCAATAAAATTCTCTGACTTTTCCCGAATTTCCAGGTTTTCCCTGACACGCGCTGAAATAGTATTAAAAAAAAGTAGATGAAATTCGTGTGAAGTTTCATACATTTTAGCAACTACTAATAAAAAAATGTCAAGTGCACTTTGGAAACAGATCAGAAAATTTATTTTTCTAGGCTGGAAGAAGCATTCCTTTATCTACTGCAAGAAAATAATCGTCGAGCTAAGCCAGGGCTGGCACGTTTCGCTGATACACCTTCTTTTTTCTTCTTTTTTTTCATTTGCTAGCCTTCGGTGTTCGCTTTTCTTTTTTTCTTTTCTGTTTCGCGACGCGAGTAACTAATCCATTTACCCGTAAAGAAGTGGATACACGTTAACGCGCTCGCTCGTCCCTTCCTCTTTATCCTCCCCTTTTTCGACCAGTGGCCCATCATCCAGCACTTCCTACTCGTTAAGTATCTTAACTCGACTCAACAGCAGAAGTTTTGTTTTATAGGATTTTATCGTTTTCGATTACGATGAGTCCTCTTTTTCTGTTTAAACTGAATTTTTGTTTAAATAAAAAAAAAGTTTAATGTGACTGAAGTGCTGTCTAGAAATGAATGAAACAATATTTTGTTGTACTACTGAATGATTTTTAAATATTTGTTTAGTCATAAATATATTGAAATTATTTAATATAGGTAGTAATTTAAATTCGTTTATTTAAAATTTTTTTCAATGCAATTAAGAATCACCTAACAGTTTTCAATAAGCTGAACGTAATTAAATACTGGATACAATAATTTCTGATTTGAAAAAAATCCATGAAGCTACGTGTCTTTGAATTTTGATGCCCATTACAAAAAAAACACACTTATTTTTTCTTAAAAATTGTATTGTTTTCATTCATATTCACATATATTCCAATTTTATTCGGATCCTAATGAGTTTTATCGTCCTGTTTTAAAATACGTGGAAGAATAATGTACATTTAAAAAAAAATTAATATTTTCTAGATTAAAATTATTTTAGAATTTTTTCAAATCTTGTGAACATTTTTTTAATTTATTCAATTATTTTTGGTGATTTTTAAGTCTTCCCAAATTAAAAAATTTTGCTTTAAAATCGTTTTACACTTTTTTTTGAAATTTTAGGAAACCATTCGCAATGTTTTGACGTCTTAGCAAATTTTCTTTTTAAATTAATTTTTCAAAATGAAAAATCATTCGAAATTTTCCCAGGAATTTGAACATTTTTGTTTTGATTCTCTTAACACTCGTTGAAATTAAGTTTACCTAACATTTTTTTTAAATACTGAAAATTAAACGCAAATTAAAAAATCTTTCAGATTCTTTTTCGAACATTTCGAAATATGGTAAAAACTTGAAGTTATTATTTTTAAACAAAATCTAACCCATTAAAAATTTCCCCAGATATCTTAAAAAAAAATTAATCTTAAATCTATCAAAATTATTAAGAAACTTCTAAATTTTTTTTTCAAAGTCTTCAATATATGTTTTTGCCTATAATTTTTTTTGTTTATTTCTCTCAAAATGTAAAAGAGGTTAACAATATAGTGCGGTAGCACAATGTCAAGAAAATAATTTTTTCCGTTATTAAAGAATCATTTACGGTTAAAATTTTCTTTTCTATCAATGATGTTTAGAAATATTTAGAAAAACATTTTAGGATAAAGTAAAACTACTCATTTGAAAATTTTTATTTGTGAAATTGAAGGTGCAGACATTTCGCAAATGTTTAGTAATGGATAAACAAACCGTAAACAGCCCCTCAATGTCATATTCACGCAGTGAGGCAACCAATCAAGTTTTACATAGGACATGCAATTAAAAATATTACGTAATCGGCTAAAAAATATCCCACTCCCCCACATAACAGACCGTAACGAAATAAGACCCCCCTTTTGTTAATGTTACATAATATGTGAACGCTCCCTTAGTTATCAATTTAAGTGCTTTGTAGCCTGGGGCAGCAACCCTTATATTTTCGGTCAGGTGTCCGTCCGTCCGTCGTACTTTTTTTCCAGGAGGGGAAGTGAGGAAAAATGATAAGTGAGTGTATAAAGGAAGTGCGGAGAAATTAGGGGGGGGCGCAGGGGAAGTAAGGAGAAATGAGGGCATGGGAAGTAGGGGAAGTGACGGGGAAATGAGAGAAGGGGAAGTAGAAGAAGTGAGGAGATATGAGAATTGAGGGAAAATGAGGGGAGCGGAAGTAGGTAGAGTGACAGAAAATAAGGGAAGGGGAATAAATGGAATTATTGAAAATTTAGAGGAGAGGAGGGAGGGAAAGTAGGGGAAGTGAGGGGAATTGATAGAAAGGGAAATTGTGGAATTGAGGAGGAATAAGTAAAGGGAAGTTACTGCAATCGTTATACTATAACATATTATGTAAATAAATACAGCACTTAATTTATTACAATAGTATAACCAAAATTCCTTTATGAGATCCTTTTAAAGAAGAACTATCAAAGTGCCCACGAAATATTAGTTTATCTCTGTTCCTTTTCAAATTATAGTGCTAGTAATTTTTTTTGATATAATAATAATAATTCATTATAATACTTCACTGACCTGAGGTAATTGTTTAAATTTAAAAACAAATTTTATAAGCAAACGGATAATTAAGAGGTTTCTTTAAGACTGCAAATTTGAAAAAGGGTTCACATAGTATAATGAGATCACAAATATTAATATGACTATTTAATGCTTAGGGAAAAGCTCAAGTTTCCATTCATAAAACACTGTTGAAAATTTTATTAAAAAATTCTTTATGGTCACAGAAAATTATGGTATTTTATTATTACCTTCTTATATTACTTTCTTCCGGATAATCAAGGGTGAAGTTTATATTACATGAATAAAAAAGTTTTTCTGTGAGTTCCGATGCGATATGAACGTTGGATTGCGGAGGTTGTACTAACGAGATTTTGAGGATGAATCCCCTGATTTACATTTTGTAAAAACACACGATGGTCTGTCTTCTCATATGGCAGAGGTAGTGCGTTGAATAAAATGTGCAAATAAAGCAGAACACATGTCCATCTTTTTCTTATGAAATTTATTACAAAATTTTAGCTTTTTTATTAATCATGTATTTTAGTCGAAATGTTTACACAGTGTTAGACTCTGCGCTATTTCAGAATTCGGTGATAAAGTGATGAAGCAGCAATTCCTAATTTGGGTTTATAACTGCACAGAAAAAGATAAAAAACAAAGTCCCTTGAACAATTCGAGATTTTATGTTTCTTCTGTCAGAACTTCGGTTTTTTTAATGTATATACCAGTGTGCTTAATACATAAATGGTTCATTCTCATCTGTAAAATGATAAAACTCACTTTGTGAAAATAATGTTTCACCACACGTTCATCGTACTCGTCTCCCTTTCAACATTCCCCTCTTGAATATTCCAACCTCCTCTTGCCATTATAAAACGCGAAATCACTTTCAATTTCTCTAAGTGTATCAGAAGTGTTAGCCGCCAAGGAGAAGGTTTTGCGACCTTAACTCACGGATTGAATCATTATTCGAGCTTTTGACCCAGATTTTGAAACTCAGACCTAAAAGATACTAGAGTAGGAAAGAATTTTATCAAGCCGATTATTAGACAAAAAAAAGATAGCAATCTTAATGAAAAACCAGATGATTTGCAATAAGTAATAGTCCATTTCCCTTTGCAGAAACATACTGAGAAAGAGAGAGAAGATACAGATAGAGCTTCAAACTATGACCTCTTACATTTGACCTTTCACCTTTGGCATTTGACCTCAGGCAAAGTTTTGTCTTTTTTGTGTTCTTATCTTTCTACCTTGACGTGTGAACTCTCTCCTTTAACGTTTTAACTCTCACCTTTTCTCTTTCACTCTGAATCTTTGAACACTTATCTCTTACCTTTGACCTTTTCCCCTTGACCCTTGACCTTTTTATGGATGGAACCTAATCTTTAACGTTTCTCCTTTAAACCCTGGTATTTGACCATTGATCCACGGATATTGCCTCTAATCGTTGTTCTTTATTCTTTTATCATATAGATCTGACTTGTCGCCTTTCGCCGTTGATCTTTTAACCTTGAAATTGGAAGAATAATATCTACCTTTTGACGCCTGACCTGAGTATTCTCAATGAAAAACTGAATGGTTTTCTTGAATAGAACAAAGATAGAAAGGAATAGAAAATTTCGAAAAAGGAATTGAGAGAAAGAGAGTGAAAATTTGAAAAATGGAACGTTGCATGAAGTAATAGTCCATTAGTACTTTTCGCAGAAATATAGTGAGAAAGAGAGCGTAGGACATACAGAAAGAACTATGACCCTTTACAGTTAACTTCTTACCTTTGGCATTTGACCTCTGAACTATCTGAACAATGATATTTCCCCTTACGTTTATCCTTTCACTTCTCAATCTTGACGTATAACCTTTCTCTCCACTTTAACGTTTGCACTCTAAACTTTGCCCTTACACTCTCAACCTCTGAACACTAATCTCTCACCTTTTACCTTTAACCCCAGGCTTTTAAACTCTGATCTCTTTATCCTTTAACATCTAACCTACTGATATTGCCTCTCACCTTTTTTCTTTGATGATTGAGATCTGACGTCTCACCTCTCACCTTTAAATCTTCACCCTGGACTGACTTTGTTGAAATACAAACAAGAATTACATTCTTTGTATTTGGTTAACGGGATACTTATTTGCAATATTTTTCAAAGTATTTTTCATAGAATTAGTTCTGTTCTAACAGAATGAACACTCCGCTATATTTTTGAACTTTAAACAATTTTCCAACTCAGTTCTTAGGACACTTCAAAGTAGCCAAAAAATGCAAACTTATCATCATAAAAAGTTGTAAAGTTTGTATAAACGAAACAAGAAAATGTATATGAAAGACAGTTTTTAAAATTTTAAATAAGTGTTCCATTAATCAAATCCAAAAAGAAATGTAATATTTTTGTTGATATTTCAACAAATTCTACCTTGATTAAAAATTATGTTTTCTAAAATGTGATTTCATGTGATTATTTGATATTGAAAACTGTACACGTATAAATTGGCAATAATTTTTGCACACATAGAAAACCTTGTATTCATAATGGAAAAATCCGATCATTGAAATTTACATTTACAAAAAACCGCTAAAAGCAAAAAAAAAACATATTATATGGTCGACCCCTTTAGCCCCTGGGCTATGACAATAACTCAAACATTTGAATATACTATTTTAAATATTTCAATTGATTTATTTGTTAATCGAATAATTGATTGATTATTAATTAATTACATGATAATTAATTGATAATTAATTCTTCTTATACTGCGTGAGGGAAATGTTCTGATCGTCAAAACTAATAATTTGGATTTGCAATTCTACTGTTAATACATTAATCGGTCAGAAGTTAATCTGAGGACTGACGTTGAATACATTTTTTTTTAAATTCTAGCCGCCGCCTCCAAATCTATACTTTTCAGATTGTTGCACACATCAATGTAATATTACCTTTATTGTAATTATAATTGAACTTAAAATTTATTTATTCATTTGAAATCCTAATGAGAAATTTTATTATCCTAGTTCCATTCTTAAGTCGAGAGTGCTTCAAAGCTTCGATTTCTTGAGGAAAAATAAAAACTGGCGGGGGGTGGGGGATATATAAAAAATATGAAGTAAAATTCTTATCTGAGACTATATATTTATATAAAAATATATATATATATATATATATATATATATATATAAAAGAAGGACAAACATATACCTTTAGAAATTAATTTTTCGGAATCTATCAACCGGCTTTCCAAATAGAGGGAAGAAAACTTATAGAAGCTTGACGAGATTTGACCCATAGGTACAGACTTTTTCAGTGCGACGTTGTCTAGTTTACAGCCATGACCTCTCTTACAAATGCTCAGTATCTGGTTACAGTTAATGTGAAATCACATGAATCACAATGTGAATCACATAGTGTGAAAATTATTCTGATTTACAAAATTTTTTAACCTGTTTTTAAGAAAATTATTACGATAAAAAAGTTTTTAATTTGTGTCAGTGTCGTTATATTACGTGTGATAACTTAGCGACGTCCAAACTAAGCCTCAATTCGCGCAGTTGTGGGAAGAATAATATACAGGGTAACTAAAAAGTCCCGGGACGGTTGGATATTTCCTCAGGTAAAATATTTTTCAAAAAAGTGAAGGTCATTCCTGAAGTAAATTTCAACGAGGAATTCAATGGTGACCTTCATTTTGACCTTGAAGTTGACCTTCATGGCTTTTTGAAGGTAAAATTTTTTTTTTAAATGGAAACCCCCTTTTTTCACATCTGCAATCGATAGAGCAAAGTTTTCCAAGAGGTCAGTGTAATTCCTGAAGTAAATTGCAACGAGAAATTCATTGGTGAGCTCTGTATTGATCTTGGTGATGATCTTCAAGGTTTTTTCAAGGTTTTTTCCAAGCAGTTTACGTTTACGTTCAGCATTACCCAGGAACAACGACGTGGACGTAGTAAATTCTGTTCCCTTTGGGGTGCTGATTAGCGTAAGTCCCCTTGCCTCTCACTTTTCGGGGTGCTTGATTAGCGTGAGTCCTTGCCTCTCACGCTTCAGTGAAGATGTTCGAACTGAAAACCTTGAGCTTCTTGACAAAAAGTTATGCGATTGCCCGTGCATATGAAGAGCTTCGCAGAAAGCAAATTGTACCAAGAATAAGGGAGATTACAGGCGATAATTTTCAAAATATTTGGTTCCAGCAGGACGGAGCAGCGGCTCATTACGGTAGGGTGGTTCGAGCATATTTGGATACTCAGTTCCCTCATAGGTGGATTGGAAGAAGGGGTGAAATCGAGTGGCCTGCTAGATCTCCTGATCTGACGCCTCTCGACTATTTTCTTTTGGGTTATTTAAAGAGCAAAGTATACTCAACGCAACCCCCAAAGCTTAGACGAATTGCAGAATCGGATTCTGCAAGAGGCTAGTTTTATTGATAGGGAGATGATTCGTAATGCTGTAACTCATTTTTACAATCGCATAGCTTTTCGTCAAGAAGCTCAAGGTTTTCAGTTCGAACATCTTCACTGAAGCGTGAGAGGCAAGGGCACTCACGCTAATCAAGCACCCCAAAGGGAACAGAATTTACTACGTCCACGTCGTTGTTCCTGGGTAATGCTAAATGTAAACGTAAACTGCTTGGAACGAAAAAACCTTAAGATCATCACCAAGATCAATACAGAGCTCACCAATGAATTTCTCGTTGAAATTTACTTCAGGAAATACACTGACCTCTTGGAAAACTTTGTTAATTTCAAATAACCTTTAACTGACCTGGAACGTTACAATTGACCTATGACTTAGGTACGTACTTGAACGTAGTATTTTTCGCTCTATCGATTGCAGATGTAAAAAAGGGGGGTTCTATTTAAAAAAACAAAGTTGACCTTCAAAAAGCCATGAATGACAACTTCAAGGTCAAAATGAAGGTCACCATTGAATTCCCCGTTGAAAAATACTTCAGGAATTGCACTGACCTCTTGGAAAACTTTGTTTATTTCAAATAACCTTCAATTGACCTTGAACGTTACAATTAACCTATGAATTGGGTACGTATCTGAACGTAGAATTTTCCGCTCTATCGGTTGCAGATGTTAAAAAAAGGGGGTTTCCATTCAAAAAAACAAAGTTGACCTTCAAAAAGCCATGAACGTCAACTTCAAGGTCAAAATGAAGGTCACCATTGAATTCCTCGTTGAAATTTACTTCAGGAATTGCACTGACCTCTTGGAAAACTTTGTTCTTTTCAAATAACCTTTAATCGACCTTGAACGTTACAATTGATCTATGACTTGGGTACGTATCTGAACGTAGAATATTCCGCTCTATCGATTGCAGATGTAAAAAAAGGGGGTTTCCATTTAAAAAAACAAAGTTGACCTTCAAAAAGCCACGAAGGTCAACTTCAAGGTCAAAATGAAGGTCACCATTGAATTCCTCGTTGAAATTTACTTTAGGAATGACCTTCACTTTTTTGAAAAATATTTTACCTGGGGAAATATCCAAACGTCCCGGGACTTTTTAGTCACCCTGTATAGAAGAGAAGGAGAAGGAAGAAAATTACTGAGGATAAGTTTAAAAATTCGTTTTTTGGTTCACAAATCAACTCAATTAAATAGTAATGATTTCTTTTCAACTTAGTAATTGATGATCTTTTAATTTAAGTTCTGGTCCCTATCCGTGGCCCGAATAATATATAATTTTTTAAATTTTTTGTTCTGTTTTTTTAAAAATCAATTCAAAATTTATATAAATTATATTAAGTTTCAACCCCTTTCCGTGGTTGAAATGCACCATATTATTAATTGCAAAATTTATCAAATTTACAAACTTATAAACGAAAAAATTTAATTTTTTTTTGTTTGAAAAATATACATTACAATTAATTTATATTAATTAAAATGTAATTGACTGCAACATTTTTCAAATTTACAAACTTATAAACAAAAAATTTAATTTTTTTTTTTTTTGAAAAATATACATTACAATTAATTTAGATCAATTAAAATGTATAAGGTAGAACTGACTCACATAACCTTACTGACGAGTCCAGTGAGTCAGTCCGGGACGAAACAGAGAAAATCTAACTTTAATTTACTTGCAAATAGATATCTTTTTAAAAATTGATTGTAGAACACAAAACCAAACATTATCGACTCTAATGCCAATGAAAAAATCTTCTTTACAATTAACCTTTTACATTTGAACTTTGACGTTTGACCTTTCAATCCTGATCTTTGAACTCACACCTATAACCTTCGATTATTGAAAAAAGCAATGCAGATTCGGATCATTATAAGATAGAAATTTCCATTTTTTCAACAGAAATACCGCAAATTACATATAATTGTGTTATAAATAATTGTCCAGTGAAACTGCTTTAAAAAAGCATCGACTTTCCAGCATATTCTGGATCATAAATTGGATTGCAGTGTTGGAACAAATTTCAAAATTAGAACTGTGCACGACTAAAGGGGTTTGCTGAAGAAATGAAGTTAAGATAAATTTAGTTATTCAAATGTGGACCGTTGGTTTGGTAAAAACACAATTTTCATCGAGGGGCTACCTGTACTCTCATAAATCTAGGAGTGCCTTTTTCCCGTGAAAATGTGAAAAGGAATTATTTTGTTTCATGTAAAGCATATGAACTTTTACGATGGAGAAACTCGACAAATTTGATGTTTTGATTAGAAAAATTAAAATAATGAATGAACTATCACCGAGTTTTGCGAATTTACTAAAGCTACTAGAGGAGTTTACATTTTGCTGTAAATTCATAACTTCTCACCTAATTTTTAGTTTCAGTTAGGGAACGTCCATTAATTACGTTAGGATGATTTTTAAAATCTTAGACCTCCTCGCAATTATTTTCACCGTAGAAGAGGTTTCATGGGATTTAAATTTTTTTTAAATATTTCCAGTGATTTGAAAATATTTCAACAAATTTCGAGGTATTTTAAGGTATTTTGAAAGAATAAAAAGTATTTTAAAGGAACACAGAGTATTTAAAAGAATTAAACATTTTTACGGAATCCAACGAGATTTCCATAGGATTACGAGAGGATTCACAGATTTCAACAGCTTGAACAAATTACGTAGTAAAATTTCAGACAGAATATCAATGTTTTTCAAGGATTTTACCAGATTTTTAAGTACTTTAAAGAGTTTAATCAGATATCTATAGATTTTGATGGATTTTAAAGGATTTCGAAGAATTTTGAGGGATTTGAAGGAATTAACGATTAATGCGGAATTCAAGGAATTTTAAGGGATTGCGTGATATTTCAAAATAAGTTAAGGGATTTCAAAGGATTTTAAATGATACCGAGGTATTTTCACGATTTTTGAGGGATGTCAGACGATTCTAATAGGATTTCGAACATTTAAAGTGCTTTAAAGGAATTCCATAAGATTTCAAAAGATTCGAAAAGATATCAAAGAATTTGAAGGGGTCTCGAGAGATTTAAGTAGGTTTTGATATTATCGGAGTATTTTGTAACTGTTAGAGAAATAAAGACGGCTGGCATGGTGGAGCGAGGGGACAATGTATTGTCACTTTAGAGTCAATGAAATAAATGTTTAATTGTAATCTAACCTGATCCCATTCAACTATAATCCGAGTTCCAACCCACGAGCCAACTCACACATGTCACATGTGAGAAATATAGAAAATATTTAGTTAGTTTTCTGAAAGGGATTTTCTTAATTTCAAGCAATTTCATGGATATTTAGACCTACCACTTTTAATGAGTATTAGGAGATTTTAGGGAATTTCACGAGATTTTTAAATAATTCACGGGATTTGGAAGGGTTTTAGAGGATTTCATGTGATATCGAAGTATTTTCACGAATTTAAATGATATCAGCACAGAGAAAACAGAAGCGAATTTTTTTTTATGGTAATTTTCATGTCGATAAAGTTGAATTTTAACATGTGGAGTTAATTTTTGTCGCACGTAAAGATTACTCTGAAATCGATGTAAAGATTACATTTCATTTTTTCTGTAAGGAGGCTTTTATGAGATTTCGAAGATTTGAAGGGCTTTAAAGAGATTTTAAGAGATTTGTAAGGATTAGAAAGGATTTGAAGGGAATTTTAAGGACATCAAGATATTTAAAGGCTTTTCCATGATTTAACGGGATTTTAAAGGATTTTAAGAGATTTGAAAGGATTTAACGGCATTTCAAATAATTTTCGAGTGATATAAATAATTTTAAGGTATTTTGAGGAATTTTAATGGCTTTTGATAGATTTTAGTATACTCTAAAGAATATTTCACAGAATTTTAAGGATTTTAACCGATTTTTAGAGATTTTCTTGGATTTTAAAGGATTATTAGGGATTTTCGTAGGATTTTTAAGATTTCAAGTAATTTAAAGGATTTTTACAGTTTTTAAAGAATTTCAAGGAATTTCCTGGTAGTTCAATCGGTTTGAAGGAATTTCAAGACTTTATTTACAATTTTAATCATATTCAAAGAATTGCAAAGATTTCAGGGGATACCACAAGGTTTCATGAAAGGTGTAAACCAGATTTAAAAAATATTTTAACTCCTTCCTAACTTTGTATTTATTGAACCCATGTAATATGAAATATTATATAATAAACTAGCTGGTAATTCGATCTTGGGTGTTTCTACTTTTTTTTATTAACAATAGTGATGCATGTCGATTATTTTTGGACAAAATCGAGATTTGCTTAAAACATAGTTAGATGGAACTGAAATGTAATGGAGATCAAGAATTTGCAATGAAAAAAGTCGATCGAGACGAGACGATCATCTCGACTGAGTGATCGTTTGTCTCGATGTGATGAGTATGGTGTTTAAGGTTTTAATTTAATCTGACGAGATTTTTGAAAAATTTTAAAATGATCGACATGCATCACTAATTAACAATTATGGTTTTGAACTTCGTGTTCCACTTCGATGAAAAGAAAAAGATTATTTGCAAATATTATAAAATTATCAAAAAACCTCTAGATATGAAGTTATTGTTAAATTTGTTTTTATTTTAGACTGAAAAGGAACTTTATTTACATCATCCCGACACTCGCGCTTCGCGCTCGATATTTGATTTGAAAATCATTTGAACCTTGCTTTCCACGCTCGGTTCTGTGCTCCGTATGATAGAAACAAAAAAGTCTGAGAGGACTTACAGCGCGCGATTTTTTTATTAGCGACAAATTGTATTAGTTAAAATGTTATTTTAGCTTGTGCCGTTTTTCAAAAAAGTTAATTTTTTTCATTTTGAATGTATTCTTAGAACAAAAATTGATTACAAATTTGTAAATCTTTTTTGAATGCACCATTTTTGTTCATTCATCTGTTTTCGTAACTTGCATCGTTTTTCAAAACATTTGATTTTTTTACTGTCAATGTTATTTTCACGAATAAAACAAAAATTACGCATCCTATCGAAACATGATTAATAACAAATTTGTACCCCTTCTTTGGATGAACAAATTTCTTTTTTCTCATTTTTTTCGTAGCTTGTGTTATTCGTCTCAAAATTTAATTTTTCTATTTTCAATGCTGTTTTTTACGAATAAACCAAAAACTACGCGTCATATAAAAAAGTGAACAATAAGGAATTTGGACAATTCATCTTTTGTCGTATCTTTCATAGTTTGGCAGCAAGATGTAATTTTTGATTTTTCATTATTTTTTTGTGCGATCAAAATTTGAATGTTTGATTTTTCAAAAAAAATCAAAAATTTGTTATAAAAATATTGTAGGGTGTTTAAGAAGCAACGTTTTTCTCCTCTTGACTTTTTTCATATCGTGCTTTTTTTTGCTTAAAACATTCATTTTCGTTTGTTTTTTGAAAGTTTGAAAATGCTGTAACTCCGGTAATTTTTTTTCATCAGGAAAAGTCATCAGGATATTTTGTTTGTCTTTTTGAGTACTACTAATAACCGTACATAGAATTTTCAAATCTTTAAAAAAAGTGGTGTCAAAAATTTTCAAAATGTGCTCACTTTTTGAATTTTTATCAAAAATAGCTGATTAACGAACTCGTTCTTTCTTAGTAGGCCTTAAAAAAGTGTGCCAAAGCACAATCCAATCTGATCAATCTTTTGAAAGTTACCGTGCCTACACGAACTACAGACAGACACCTTCGCCAAAATAGTTTGTTTTTTTTTGGCTCAGGAGGTCTCAAAACGTGGAGATTTGATGAAAACCGACAAAGTCAAATTTTACATAAAACTTATACCTTCTCATTAGAATGAGAATGTAAAAATACAAATAGGTCAATCAAAACTTCGAGAATCAAAGAGTATTTTCTATTCTTGCATGAACTTTAAGTTAACGTTATTAAAAAAAGTTTGTCTATAGAAAACCGATTTTTAAAATATTATGAATAAACATAACTTCCTTATCTTGAGAAGCCTCGGTGACAAAGACGATAGCGCCTCAGAATTCCGTGCAGGAGGACTGGAGTTCGATCCCTGAGTCGCTACCAATGACAATTTTTTTACGTATTTCTACCGGGGCTTTGGTAGTTCAGAACCCACCTTAAACTGTAGGTCCCCTTAGAAGAGGCTGATTATCTCCAAAAGTAGAGACTCCGTTTCGAGGGAACCAACTTTGGGGGTCACTAGTCGACTTTGAGTAGACTTGGAAAAAGAGTTAGCAATCTCCTTGCGTTGAGGCTCCATGGGGACTCTCGCTCGGTGGTCGCTGGTCGATTTCGAGTAATAAACACACATATACACTTACATAACAAACCAAGGCAGCATATCGAATCTGTGCATCTAACTGATGACCTCAGAGGGATCCCTCCGTCCACCCTAGCCTGGCAGTATTCTCTCTACGGCCTACTAGGTAGGCTGTCGAATGGCAGAGTCGATGTGGTACGCCTGGCACCTGAGAGGTATACCTCCATATCGTTGGAAACAAAGAAATACATCGAAATCTAAAAACACTCGGTGAAGGTGGCCGGATTCGATGTACTGTCTTTAAAATAAACACGAATGTGACACAATAGGCTTTATAGTTCGAGCGCCAGGGGGGGGGCCCCGCCAGGGCTAACGGGCTCCTCCGCCCACATTAAAACCAAACCAAAGGAAACCAACTTCCTTATCTTCAACAAAATGTATTATATTATAGGTGGATCGATTCGTCTTAAACTATGGAATTTCCCTTATTCTTGCATCGATTTTGAATTATGTAAATAAAAAAAGGTTATACTATAAAAAACCGGCGATACCACGCTGGCAACACCAGTTCTCGTAAGATCACTGAAGTTAAGCATTGTTGGGCGCGGTTAGTACTTGGATGGGTGACCGTTCAGGAATACTGCGTTGCTGTTGACCCGTCGTGGGTGTGGTGGGCCCACATTGGTAGTAAATATCCACCTAGAAACACTACCCGAATCGGGTAGTGAGGCAATGAACTTTCGAGTTCGAACTGCTAATCAATGTATGTATGTATGTATACTATAAAAAACCAATTTCTAAAATATTAGAAGCCAATTTCATCAATTTATCTCCCACCGTCTTCATGTTATTGTGTTCACAAAAAAGTGTGATACGTACATCCGGGCAATTACTTAGAACATTGTATTATAAATTTCTTAATTGAGGAACGTTCAATTAGACAAAACTAAACATTTTTGAAATTGTTACTATTACAAAGCTTCCTGTGTGAAGAAGCAAAAATAAATAATACCAATAATGATACAATGTGCATAATAGAAGTGAAGTAATGTCAGCAGTTAAAACAAGTGTTAATTAGCATATTATAAAAAATGAATAGAAAGAGGAAACTTACGTAAGAAATTCTTTGAATCCCCCACCCCTATTTATTCTTAAAACTTGATATATCTTTTATTTGATTTTAAATCGAAGAAAAAGATCTCTTCCTTTCATTGAAAATACATAACTTTTAACTGAACTCAATAAAGTGTAATTTTAATCAAAACGAGTTTCATGAAACACAGTCGACTTTTATCGGTGCGAATAAAACTAAAAGAAAGAGCAGTGATGGGTGTGGGTGGATTGTGAATCGAGAAAAGAGACCAGGAGGAAACGGAATTAATTTCAATTGTGGGTGACGGAAATGGCGAAAAAAGGAACAGCAGAACACTAAACGCCACGAGCGGTCTTCGCCGATAACTATAATCGAATGAGGAAAGTTAATCGAACCATCGTCATACTTTATATATACGAGTTTAACTTGAGCGTGGTAGAACAAACGCGCAGGGCTTAAAATTTCGCGGGAAATCTGGCGTTGTAAGCACTTTGCTTCGAGCAATTTATATAACTATCTATCGCTTTTCTAGATAACGAAACAAACCAGAGGCTGACTCTATTTCAAGTAGTGCAGCACTGTAAAAACTAGAGATTTTTTTTTGAGGTATCAATTTTTGCGTGTCCTTTTTTTGAATAGGATAACTTCATGCTGTTATGTATTTGCAATGTAAAACAAATTACTCTGGGTTCCCACCAGTGGTCTCATTTTAGTACCAGTTGAGACTGTTTTTTCTGCGTCTTGTTTTACTACCTGAAACTAGCCGTGATGCAAAGAATGTTGAGCAAACTGAATACAAGCATGAAGAACATGGGCCTCAAAATTAACGTAAATAAAACAAAAATTATGGTGTTTGAAGGAAAAGGTAAGAAAACAATGTACAACATTGTCCTCAATGATGAGAGAATGGAACAAGTTGATAAGTACGTATATCTTGGTAGCCTATTCACTAGTGACGGAAAGATAGATAGGAATATAAACGAAGGTAAGAAGGTTATCGGTAGAGCAGGGCCCATTATCAAAACTAAAAATATATCAAGTGAAGCTAAAAGGGTAATACATAATTCATTATTTATACAGACTGTGCTTTACAGTAGTGGGATCTTGACCTATCAAGAAAAGGATAAAAGTGAAATTAACGCGATTAACATGAAATTCCTGCGCATGATATGCGGCAAAACACTGATGGACAAAGTGAGTAATGAGATAATCCTCAAAGAATGTGGCGTAGAGGAGACACTAGTTGACATATGTGAAAGAAACTCTTTGAGATGGTTTGGGCATGTTGAGAGAATGGAAGATGAACGACTGACGAAACAAGTGTATCAAGGTGAAGTAAATGCCAGTCTGTCCGGAGGTGTGAATGAGACCCAAATACGAAGAGACATGAGAAGCTTGCATGAACAAATGCATGGAAGTGAAGGAAGCTAGAGGGGTATGCCAGGATAGAAAAGTGTGGCAACAAGTAGTTTAAAAAAAAAGTCTCAGGGGACACTCGCGGCCGCTGTTTAAGCATAACAGCGGCAAAAGACGAACTGCAAAATACACCATGCTCCTAATTTTGTACCCACAACATCATCGCAAATGATTTCAAACATCATCTTAAGGTAACTAATAACATCCTCATCTCATCAGTCACTTGACTCAGTCCGTGGCTATGATGGAAAACCGGGTTCACCCGAGAACAATTTTGAAAACAAAAAAAATAATAATACTTGGTCTTTACCACAAAGGAATATTAAGGAGTAGTATCCCTGTACATGAAAAGTGAGACGAGTAACCTCCAAGAAATCGCTAGTGTTTGCCAAGCATACAAACCAGGCTCGCTATCCTACACATGCGCATTGCTGTTTTCGTATCACGTGTTATCTCCACTAGCGATTGTCGGTTTTACTGCGTGAAGTGAGTGTTTTGTTTTCTGCCGCACGAACATAACCTACAAATGCATCGAGATGTCAAAATATAACATAAGGGAGTGGGTATAACACGTGACACGACAACAGCAATGCGCATGTGCAGGGTGAAGCGCCTGGTTTGTATGCTTGGCAAACACTAGCGATCTCTTGGAGGTTGTTTCTCTCACCTCCGCTCACGAAACACATAGGGTGATACCACTACTAGTTGTCTCCAAAGTTTTTTATAATTCAACAATGAATTTTATGATCTCTCGATGCATCCTACCTACTAAAATTATTGGAACGAAATTCTCGAAAATCTTGCACTCATTGTTGTTGAATACCTTATTGGTTTAATACTTAGGGTGACCAGATGCCCAAGTGGAAAAATAAGGACATAACCTCGCGATCCCCCTGCCCATAAGACACAAATTAAAAATTTGTTTGGATTATCAATTTTTTTAATGTCGCCATCTCTCTCTTTTTTCGCAAAAAAGACGGAAAAAATATAAAACGCAATCGTAGGGAATCTCGTCTTTTATGAAAAAAGGTAAATTTTGTATTTTGATCAAAAAGTAGGACATTTGATGAGTTTTTCAAAGTTTTTTAGGACAGGAGGACAAGAAAGTATCTCAATTCTGTAAATTTATTATTTTAAAGAGGAAATTGACAAATGTAAATGATTCTCTAATAATAAAGGCAACACTTCTGTTCCTAACGTTCTGACCAAATGTTTTAAAAATGACAAAAGGATTTTCTGATTCAGTGAATCAAAATTTCCAAATAAATATATCTATTTGATGATAAAAATTATTTCCTAACGTTTCTAAGCATTATTGACTGAAGAGAAAATTTAAATTCTAATTATTTTTTAATATTGGGAGATAATTCTGTTCTCAACATTTTTCTACCAGACTATAATTTGTAATTTTTTTTCATAAGACTCACAGAGATGAGAAAAATGAAATTATGGACAAAAACTTAGAATATCTTAGTTTAAAAAATGTGTAGACTTTGGTTAACGATGAAAAATTGTCGGTACCGGTAACCAAAGAATTACCCGTATCGACAAATTAAAAAAAATGTAGAGTTTTGAAGATTTCGAAATACAATTTTGAAGCTTTAAAGGATTTTGAAGGGTTAAAGATAATGCATTTTTTTTTCTTACGATTTCAGAAAAAATATAAATTGATTTTTTTTAAACATTAATTCAAAAAATAATAGATTGTACAATTTTTAGAAAATCATTTGAAATCTTTTTTAATCGTTTTAAATATTTTCCCCGATCACCGCGCCGGAACGAGCGACAACTTTCGTTCAGAAGAATCTAAGTTGCGATGTGCAGTTTCAGGGAGAAGGGGTAGATTGGGAATGCGCATGGCATTACTTAGTTCTCTAGAGGACTCAATGCTACATTACTTCAAACTTTAAAGGTTTTTAAAGGTTTAAAGATAATGCAATTTTTTTCTTACGATTTCAGGAAAAATATAAATTCATTTTTTTTAACATTAATTCAAAGAACAGTAGATTGTACCATTTTTGGGAAATCATTTGAAATATTTTTGAATCTTTTTAAATATTTTCCCTAATCACCGCATCCGAACAAGCGACAACGTTCGTTCAGAAGAATTTAAGTTGCGATGCGCAGTTTCAGGGAGAAGGGCTAGATTGGGGAGGCGCATGGCATTACTTAGTTCTCTAGGGGACTAAATGCTACATTTCTTCGCTATGACGTCACTAATCGAGTAAAGACCAACTTAGATTCTCCTGAACGAACGTGTAAGTCGCAAGTTCCGGCGCGGGTACTGGGGAAAATATTTAAAAAGATTAAAAAAGATTTCAAATTATTTCCTCAAAATTTCGGGAAAGAATGTAGAAGATTTCAAAGAAAAATTTTTCATTTTCGCAAGATTAGAAAATTAAACTACTCGGTTGAAAGTTGAACTACTTTGTTTAAAATGAACTTTTTAAAATGAAAATTCATCTTTTTGGTTAAAATTGTAATTATTTTGTTGAAAATTCTTTTTTTTTTGGATTTGAACTTAATTAAAAAAAAATAAAAATCCAATGATTCCAGTTGAAGATTCATAATTTTGATTAAAAATGCATTTATTTGTTTGAAAATTTAAATATTTTCTTGATAATTCGTTTTTTTCATAATTAATTTTTTAACTGAGAATTTAACTATGCTATTTTTGGTTGAGAATTGATCCTTTTTAGATGAATATTCGTCTATTGTTGTATGAATTGAACTTTTTTTGATTAAAAATAAAAATATTTTTCGAGAGAAATATCAACTATTTTATTTCTCGTTGAAAACCCATATTTTTGGTTTAAATATCAACTACTTGGCTTACAGTCTCTTTTGGCAGAAACTTTATTTTTTTGGTTCAAAATGCAACTGGTTAAAAATTATTATTTTCTATTGAGGATTCAACTGTTTCGTTGAAAGTCGGAATTTTTTGATGAATTCGAACTTTCTTTTTATTTAACATAAAAATATTTTTATTTGAAATATTAACTATTACATTTTTCGGTGAGAATTAATCTTTTTTGGTACAAAATTTAACTGTTTGGTCAAAAATTAACTTTCTTGTTAAAATATTGATTTTACGTAGCTGAAATCTACAAAAATCATTATAAATTTTCTCAAGAATCTTAGGTAAATTATATTTATATAACCTTAAAAACAAATGAAGTTGAAAAATAAGAAGTTATTCGAAATTAGTATATCGCATTAAAGATTATTTTCCCCATGAAATCGAAAAATTACACACGCGTGAATCCCACGATTGATGATGCTAGTGAAAATAAACAATTACTGGAAATGTGGCCATGCTTGTTATGAAATTTCAAAAGTAACTCTATGAACTCTATTAACTATATTAACTCTATGTTTGTGAATGATAATGAAAATATGTTCTATATTTTAGTGTTAGATAAATGATTGAATTCAAAAAAGAAAGCTAAAAAAATATTAGAAGTTATATCGCTTAATATCCCATAACTCCTCTATTTTCCCTTGATTTATTTTTATTGTATTTATTCATGAAAAGTTCCTAGGGCTAGATAGCCCTATGAGGAACAGGTGATACATAGTACAATTAAAATGTGACGGTGATCAATATAACGATTAAAATTAACAATAGGTATTTAACAAGAGTAGAGAAATAAGCTAAAATACACATAATTAGATGTGGTCTATTACCAGTAATACTGTAAGTGTACATATGCAAATATACATGCTTAAAAGTAAATCCATTCATGTGCACGCTTGTATATGTTTTAAACTCAAGGATTTAAGTGTTGCCAATGTATAATTTCGAGAGTAGGATTTGAAGTTTCAAATAAGTAACCAAAAAGGAGACAGTATATATTCTATTTTATCCTCAAATAAAAAACAAAATTATGTCCTGCCTTATGTCAAAGATCAAGAATATATGTATCGTCTATTCTATTTTATTCTCGGATATTGGAATAAGAACTATCCTGTTTGACGAGTATTTCAGCCATGAGTCTCTCCCGAATTATTCAATATTGGGCGAATAGACTTTAGCATATTGCATTGAAATAAAATAGAAACGATTCTTTCTAAGTTGCTTCAGATCGAAACTGTCTATTCTTTCCGTCTCGACAATACAATTCGATCTATTTTTATACTATCTGTATATTATACTTTCTTTGTAATTCACGTGAATTCCACATGAATTCAAGAGAGATAAAGTTGAATTCACGCGAATTAAGGGGTCATTCTACTATCTCACTTTTGAAAAATCGATTTTTTTAAAAATATTTTTCGATAGGTTGTATATTAAGAAATATCTTATCAAAATTTCACACAGAAATTCGGAGTCTTTCTATACTTTTGAGAGCTTGGAGCAAAAGCGCGTAGAGAGCTGAGTGCTTGTAAACATCGTAGCGTTGTTTCATTTTGTGCAGTTTCGTTTAGTGAAAATGTTAGTTATACAGTGGAAGAGATTATCAAATCAGGAGGATTCATTCAAACAAGCAGAAGGAATATTATATGGTGCAGGAATCGCTGATTAAGTGTAAGTAACTTTTTCTTACAATTTTTATGTTCCGAAAACTTTAAACGCGTTTTTCTCGAAACAACGTTTTTGCGCTCTGCGCGCACAATTTCTCAAAAAGTTTTCAAACCATTACTTTCAAATTTTCTACGTTCATTCTAAATATAAATATCTACAGTGACGAAGCGGTTTTTCAAATTTTTTATTTTATCATAGTTAAATTAACAAAAAAGAGCAAAAAACACGATTTTTGGAAATTTTTTGTTTAAACTGCCGCCATTTTGTTATTTTGCAAAATAAAAAAAATCCGCTTCGTCACACCGGAGCTATGGTCATACTAATAAAGAAAATTTCTTATTTATTCGTTTCAGATGATGTTGACTGGAGATATTCGGCCCGCAGTGGACATGCCTTTTTTTGAGACACTTTGTTTATTGTTAAATAATATATAAACTAAATAATAATTTCATGTGAAAAGATTATTTTTGTAAACACTGAGACAGCATAAATAAACGCTAAAATTTTTATTTAAATAAAAATAATAAAAATTTAAATAAAATTTTTATTTTATGGCCAACAGCCATACCACGCTGAAAACCCCAGTTCTCGTCAGATCACTGAAGTTAAGCAGCGTTGGACGCGGTTAGTACTTGGATGGGTGACCATTCAAGAATACTGACATGAGTGCTGTTGGCACATCGTGGGTGTGGTGAGCCCACACTTGTAGTTATAGGGTATACCCTGAAAGGGAAATGGTTTAATGGTATATATATGTGAAGTAGTTGTTGAGAAAAAAATTCTGGAAAATCACCCTTTTTTTTTGGTGAGATAGTAGAATGACCCCTTAAAAAAAATTCACGTAAATTCAAGATGAATTCATGCGAGTTTCAGATGAATTCATGCGAGCATATGAAATCGCTATTTAAATTCAGGCGAATTTAGGAGGACATCAAGTGAATTTAAGATGAATTCGTGCGAATTTAAAATGAAGTAGCATGAATTTAAGATTAATTTATGTGAACTCAAAATGTACTCACATGAATTCAAGATGAATTCAAGCGTAATAAAGTTGAATTCATGCAAATCCAAGTTGAATTGATGCGAATTCAAGAATAATTGATGTGAATGTAAGATGAATTTACACAAATTTAAGATGAAGTTGCACAAATTAAAGATGAATTTACATGAATTCAAGATTAATTCATGTGAATTCAAGATTAATTCGAGCAAACTGAAACTTTGATTCATCTTATATTTTCTAAATTTATCTTGAACGTGCTTGAATTTGTCTTGAATGCTCATAAATTTATTTTGAGGTTGCACGAATTTATCGTGAATTCACATGAATTCGTCTTGAATTCACGTGAATTAATCTTGAGTTTGCATGAATTTATCTTGATTTCATGTGAATTCATCTTGAACTCCTTTTAAGTCATCTACAATTCGCATAAATTTATCATGAACTCGATTAATTTATCTTGAATTTGCATGAATTCATATAAGTTCATCTTCAATTCATGCGACTTTATTTTGAATTCGCTTAAATTAATGTTTAATTTGCATAAATTCATTTTAAATTTGCACGAATTTACCTGGACCACATGAATTTTTGAATTCGTATACATTCATCTTTAATTCGCTTGAATTGATCTTTAATTTGCATGAATTAATTTTGAATTTGCATGAATTTGTCTGGAACACAAGAATTTATCGTGAAATCACGTATATTTATCATCCTGAATTTGGATGAATTGATGTTGAACTCGCTTGAATTCATCTTGAAATAACGTTAATTTGTCTCGACTTCGTGTGAATTTCACTTTATCCCTTTTAAACTCATTTATAATTGACGTGAGTGCATCCTGAATTTATCTTGAACTCATATACATTCATCTTGAATTCAAATGAATTCATCTTAAACTCACGTGCATATGCATTAAGTCACCTTGAACTCGCATATATTCATCTTCAATCTGCATAAATCCATTTTAAATTCACGTGAGTTTAACTTTATTTCGCTTGAATTTATGTTGAATATATATGCAAATTTATTATGCATAAACAATGCTCAAAAATCCAAATACACATTGTGGTAAAAGGATTTTTCGAAATATCATTTTTTAATAAAATAATTATTAACAAAAATTTTATTTAAATTCTTGTTAAAATTTTAGAATATTGATAATTTTTTTCACCCCTTCAGCACTGACATTTCTTTAAATTATTATCATTTCATGAACAAAAAAAATATTTTCTTATTATTTTGGGATTTTTAGCAAAAAATGTTTGCCATGCTGTGATATCGCGATCTTCAATTTTGATTCTTTTGGAATAGGAAAACTGTTTTAAATCAAATATTTTGTATTCTCCTCAAGCATCCCCATATATCGAAAACATGATTTTATATTTTTTTTAAATTGAACATTCGATTTTTAATCGCCATACAAAGCCGATTTTGAAAACATATGAAGTTTTAATCTTATAATTCGCATTTACTTATCATGAACTCGCTTAATTTATTATTTTGAATTTGCATGAAATAATCTTGAATTCATATAAGTTCATCTTCAATTCATGCGACTTTATTTTAAATTCGCTTAAATTAATGTTTAATTTGCATAAATTCATTTTGAATTGGCATGCATTTATCTGGACCACATGCATTTTTGAATTCGCATATATTTATCTTTGATACGCTTGAATTGATCTTTAATTTGCATGCATTTATTTTGAATTCGCTTGAATTTGTCTGGACCACATGAATTTATCGTGAAATTACATTTATTTATCCTGAATTTGGATGAATTCATGTTGAACTCGCTTGAATTCATCTTGAAATTACGTGAATTTATCTCGAATACGCGTGAATTCAACTTTATCCCTTTTAAACTCATTTATAATTGACGTGAGTTCCTCCTGAATTTATCTTGAACTCATATACATTCATCCTGAATTTGCATGAATTCATCTTGAACTCACGTGCATATGCATGAAGTCACCTTGAACTCGCATATATTCATCTTAAATTTGCATAAATTCATCTTAAATTCACGTGAATTTAACTTTATCTCGCTTGAATTTATGTTGAATTTATATGCAAATTTATTTTGCATAAAAAATGCTCAAAAACCCAAATACACATTGTTGTAAAAGGATTTTTTTGAAATCTCATTTTTTAACAAAATAATTATGAAACAAATTTTTATATAGATTTTTGTTAAAATTTTAGAATATTGATAATTTTTTTCACCCCTTCAGCATTGACATTTCTTTAAATTATTATCATTTCATGAAAAAAATAGATTTTCTTATTATTTTGGGATTTTTAGCAAAAAATTTTTGTCATACTGTGATATCGCGATCTTCAATTTTGATTCTTTCGGAACAGAATAACTGTTTTAAATCAAACCTTTTTTATTCTCATTAAGCATCCCCATATGTCGAAAACATGATTTTATTTTTCAAAAAATTGAAAATTCGATTTTTAATCGCCAACCAAAGCCGATTTTGAAAACATATGAAGTTTTAATCCTAAAATTCTCGTTCGATTTTTTCGGAATTTACTAACTTTTTTACATTAAACTTTATTCATCCGTATTTAAGTACCTAATACCTCTAGAGTTTCTGGCTTCAATTCAGCAACACTTCAGCTTGTGTAAGGACTTTTGTTTCATTTATAAATGGTGATTTTGATTTTGCAGAATGCTTTTTTGGGTGGTAACCTTCAACTGTAATTTGTTGATTGTGAATTCTCTTTTGTTGAAGCTCCTTCGGCTTGAACGAACACATTCTAATCACATTTGTCGTTCTTAACGGGAACTTTTCAATATTCTGTTCAACTTTATTCTATTAAGTTTATATATAAATAAAAAGATTGACTCTCTTCATAACAGAAAATTGTAAAAAAACTTCGATTTTATGGTTTATCTAATTTAAACTCAAGCTATGACAAAAAATATACGATTATTTCACTCAGGCGAATCTGTGGGTCGTGAGATGAGAAGCAAAGACTAAAAAATGTTTGTAAACTCAATTTTTGGATTTAGTGTGAAAAACGATTCCGATGCAAAAAGAGAAATAGGAAACTTACTCCATCGAACTTTCAATCCTGGTATCGACGGCGTGAGAATTGAGACACCAGTCATGCAGGCGAAAGCATCGACCTAAGAATTTCTACCAAGAAATCTAGCCTTCCGCCGCAGAAAAAATAAGTTTGGTGTTATATGGAATAAGCTTAAAAAAGATTGCGCGCCATCAATATGTATTTAGGGTGCCTCGAAAAATCCTTTTTTTATATTTTTTAAAACCTTGAATCGGAAATTTCTTTCTTTCGGCGAGAAAATGATCCCCTATTTTTGACAGATTTAAAACAACATATCTAGAGGTTGCTATGGAGGTTTTTATGTGAAAATGCGACTTTTTGAAGTTTTTAAATTTCATTTTTTCCTGCAATTTTAACTAACTTATAAAAAAACTTTTAAGGTGGGTATTAACTTCCATAAGTCATGATTTCGTGATAGAGTTGAGATAAAGAGGTCAAATTCATGCCAAAATATTTTTTTCAATTATGAAACTTTAAGGAAATTATGCTAACTTTACCACTAAAAATTTAAACTTTTTAAAAAATCATTGAGGAAATTCTTGTTCAACAATTGGGAAAGAGTTTTATCAAAAAATAAAAAAAATGTATAAACTCTTGCTGAAGGAAAGTCTTTGGTACCTTATTTTTTATATTTACTAGCATTTTCCTTGTTTTCCGATTTGAAGTAAAGAATAATTTTTAATACAAAGTAAAAATTTCAAATAAATATTTATTTTTCAAGTTTATCTAATTTTTTGTTTTTAAGGTTACATAAATATAATGTTTCTCAGATTCTTGAGAAAATTCAATTTAAAAGAGAGTTAAATTCAACTAAAAAAGACGAATTGGCAACACAATAATAGAATATTCAACCAAAAAAGATTTTTCAGTTAGAAAAGAAAAAACATTTAAACAAAATTATTTGAGGGAAAAAATAATTTTTAGTAACAAAAATTTCGACCTAATTATTAAATTTTCAAGCTTATTTCTTTATTTTCTTTTGAGGTTTTACAAATAAAATTTTCCGAGGATTCTTGAGAAAATTGAAAAATATTTTTGAAGATATCACATATGTCGAAAAAATATCCAGAAAATTTTCAAGAATTTTTTTTTATTTCACAGGATTTTCAACATTTTTAGAATGAATTTACTCTAAATGCTAACAATATCAAATTTTTGAATTTTGAAAGATGGAAAAAACGCTAATTTTTTTCATACGGAAATCTAATTTTTGAAATTTTGACAAATGTATCCAATCACTTTAAATGCCACTTAATACTTCATGATATAATAGATACCTAAAAAAACCAATAAGAATTAATCATCTTAAAAAAAATTATAATTCCAATTTCAAGCTTCAAAAACTGAAATTAAAAAATATGTTTTTTCTTGGTTTCTTAATCTTTTAATACTGAATCAGAAACGTTAAAATTAGGAACTTCCACTGATTCACAATGCTATAGCAATGATTTAAACAGTTAGAAATGGTTAATTAGTAAGATGTTAACTGCTGAGTAGTGAAATCTTACTGATTCCAATTTAAAAAGTAAAAAATCAAAGTAGATAATATATTTGTCTTTTTTGAATAAAGGATTTTTCAAACTGAAAAGAAATCTAGTACCTTTAGCTTAAAAAATGTGCATGTTATTATAACTATTTTAACATCAATTTAAAAAAAAATTGTTCTCAGTACAGTTTTGATAGAGTTCTCTATGCCCTTTCTTTTGAACATAATCATTTTTAATTGATATTAAGAGTAATAAATCGTCGAAAAAGATGGTATTTTCAGACAAAAGAAAAGAAAGAAAGAATCCTAAATTCAAAAGAGTTAATTTTATTTTTATTTTCATTTTTGAGGGTTAGGAGTTTCCAATATCAAATTGAAGAATATTCACGGAAAATTCATTTAAATTCAAAAGGCTTAAGATTAAAGAATTAAAATATAAGAGATATAAAAAATAACATTTTTTAATGCAAGCTTCGAGAACTAAATAATTTTAAAGAGGCCTTGGAAATTAAACTATTTCGAAATTGATAATTCAAAACTGCACAATTTTACACATTAAAATTATATAAAATATAAAAATTTCAAACCGATTCAAAAAAAAAAAAAATTGTAAAAATTAACAAACTCGGAAAAAAATCTTTGAACAATATAGTACAGAGTTAAAAATCATTAAAATAGATGGTAGTTGAAAAAAATAATGCCCCATACATGATGATGCTTTGATTTTCTAGTTAAGTATATTTAGTATTCAAATTGAAAAATTGTTCAGGTTGAGAGTTTTTATTTCTTAATTAACAAACATCTTAAAGGTTTCGAAGCTCTACAAAACCTATGAGAAACACCTTTTCCGTGGATTGCGAAATAATTTATTTCATCATAACTTCAAAATCGTAGACAATAAGTGATTATTTTGTAATAACCTAATACACATTACACACAATTAGTCAAGTTCATGTGCTTCTTCAGAAAAAGTTAATAAACGTGGATATTATTTATTTTATGTGAATAACACTCTGTTTTGCTGGAATATTTCGTCAAATTATGAGCATATGTTGACATAACTTGTTAAATGACATCGGTTGATTAATGACGCATACATATTGCGAAATCTTTTGTTAAATCTCTATGAAGAAAGTTTCCAATGAATTTTTAAAAATATTCTAACGTCCTTACCTAAAAAATTCGACAATTAAATAGGGAATATCGAAAAGTGAGTTGAAATTTCCAAATGTATAATAAGAATTTGGTTTGGTTTTCTTCATAAAAAAATCTAAATCATATGCTCAGAGTTTCCCCGAAATAATCAATATTTTAAATTTTATATCCACTAGTATATCTAGTCTAGAAGCGAAGAAGATAATAATTTTATTGTTCAAGACTGTAAAATCATGTCAGGACTTTATGGTGACAAGACATTTTCAAAAAAAGTTAATGAAAGCAAGATATAATTTTTTCGATGGCAATTTTGAACCTCGTACATTATTGATTCTCCACCAAACAGTTGCATTTTTAACAAAAAATATGAATTTTCCAATCAAAAAGACGAATTTTCAACAAGATTTGATTTCTCAATCAAGAAAGATTTTGCAAACGAATAAAATTTTTTTTATCCAAAATGTTGAATTTTCAAGACAAAAAGCCGAGCTTTCTACAAAACAGTTCAATTTTCAACGATATAATTGAATTTTGAACCAAAAAGATGAATTTTTACTCAAAAAGATTATTTTGCTATTAAAAAAAAATTCTCAACGTATTGAATAGACTTTCAACCAAATAGTTGAATCTTCAATCAAAAAGATTAATTTTTCACAAAAAAATACGAATTTGGAACAAAATACCTAAATGCAACCAAATAGTGAAACTTTTCACCAAGAAGATTATTTTTCTACCCAAACAGATGAGTTTTTAACAAATTACATAAACTTTCGACAAAAAGTTAAATTTTCTACAAGACAGTTGAATTTTCAACACAAAAATACGAAATTTCATCAAAAAAGTTAATTTTCACCAAACAGTTGAATTTTCAAACAAATAATTGAATTTTAAACCAAGAAGATTATTATTTTCTACCGAAAAAGATAAGTTTTTAACAAATTACATGAACTTTTAACCAAAAATTTATTTTTTAAACTAAAAAAGATCAATTTAAAACTAAAAATGGAAAAAAGAATTTTCTACAAAAAAAATTAAATTTTCAATGACATAGTTGAATTTTCTACAAAATAGTTGAATTTACTAGCCAAAAAGGCTATTTTTCTACAAAACACAGTAGTTTAATTTTCAACCAAAAAAATTTATTTTCAAATAAGTAGCTCAACTTTAAAGAAAAGAGTTCAGTTTTTAAGTAAAATAATTAATCTTCAACTAAACAAATTAATTTTCAATAAAGCAGTTTAACTTTTGACTAAATTGTTGAACTATCTTGCAGATTGCTAAATTTTTGAGCAACAAATACAAATTATCTGCAAATAAGTTGAATTTTCAATAAAAAAATATGAAATTTTAAGAAAAAAGATTAATTTTCTATTAAAAAATACATATTTTTGACATACACCAAATATGTAATAGTTAAATTTTTATTTAAAAAAACGACTTCATACGAAAAAGGTAAAGGTTGTACCATATAGTTGAATCTTCAAGCAAAAAGTTAAACTTTCAGTTAAAAAGTTCATTTCTTACAGAAAAAAAAAACGATTTTCAACAAATTAGTTCATTTTTTTTACCAATAAAATGAATTTTCTACTGAAATTCTGAATCTTCAAACAAAAAAATGAATTTTCAAGGAAGTAGTTCAACTTCCAACCAAGGAATAGAATTTTCAACCTGAAAATACGAATGTTCAACAAAAAATGTAATAGTTGATATTTCACAAAAAAGTTTTTAATTCAAAATGAAAAACGCTCAAACTTAACCCATAAAATGAGAATTTCATGAAAATAGTTAAATTTATAACTGAAATTTCGAATCTTCATCTGAAATAACGAATTCTTCACAAAGCAGTTCTACTCTTGACTAAATAGTTGAGTTTTTAACCCAAAATATGAAATATCAACAAAAAAGTTAATTTCCAACCAAAGAGCTTAATATTCTACCAAATTTTGAATTACCAATCTAAAAAGACGAATTTTTTACAAAACAGTTCAATTTTCAACCAAAAAATATGAATTTTTGACTAAAATGGTGAATCTTCAACAAAAACAAAAGAAATGTATGTTTTACAAGGTTGTTCAACATTAAACTAGGTAATTGATTTTTCAATAAAAATAGATAAATTCTCTACAAAAACTGTAATATCGAAAAAGATTTCCATTTAAAATCAAAACAGTTGATTCCAGCCAAAAAAGACAAATGTAGAACAAAATAGTTGAAGCTTCAACTAAAACAGAATTATTATCAAACAAACAGTTGAATTTTAACCAATTAGGATGAATTTTCAACCAAGAAGAATAATATTCTACTAAAAAAGACGAATTTTTAAGCAAATATCTGAAATTTCAACCAAACATTTGAATTTTTAATTATAAATACCCACATTAAACCAAAAATGGATGTTTACATTTTTAGTTCAAAAAATTGATTCTCAACCAGAAAAAGATAACAATTTTCAAAAAAATAGTTAAATTTTCAATCAAAGAGTTTGATTTTTTTTTATTTCCAACAAAAAGAGATGAATTTTGAACCAAAAATATAATAGTAGACTTTTTATCCAAAAATAATTGGAATTCCTTATTGGTTTCTATTAAAATTCTATTAAGTTTCTTGGAAAAACGGGAAAATTGGAAAATAAGGGGAATAGAGGAAAAGTTTGAAGTATACCGATTTATCATCAGGAAACCTACAAAATGTGACTGCCCCCCTCCTGCTATCCATCGTAGTTTTTGGCGTGACTCCTCTTACTCAAAATTGGCAACGTAGTTTATGGACGTCCCCTTACTAATATTTTGTTTACAAATATTAATAATAATGCTGTCCACTGTCACTCAGAGAAATCTCCTCTTATGTCAGAAGGATGTTTCTTGATACAAATGGAATTTCCTCTTGAATTTAAGGTAAAATGGAATTTCATTCCTCTAAAAGAATATTTTTGCAGCAAACATCCTCTTGAGACAGAATTTGCCCAATCATGCAGCCCAATAATTCCGTTTGTATAAAAAAGATATTCACGTGGTTCAAGACAAAACAGGCAACAGGAAGATGCTTTTTTCTCAAGACAACTTTTTATCTGAGTGGTTGGGATAGAGTAAAATGATTCACGAAAATGCTGTTTCTTTTTCAAAAAATGTTTCAATGTAAGAACACTTTGCTTTGCATATCTTAAATATCCACAGAAACTAATCTTTAACATCTAGATGACTGTCCTTTAGTTAAACATTAAATATGTTACCCGGAAAAATCTAGATGTCAGGGGTAAACAGCCATTCTTCTCCGTGAGGTTTTTTTAAAATTTCTTGAATTTTTTCTTAACAGGTCTAATAAATTATCAAGAGTTAGAGCACTTCTCGTAGCCAACGTTTCGACGTCCCGTAACGGGACGAAGCGGAACAACGAAACGGCAGTACAGACCGTCGTTGTCTCTTTGCAGAGAGTGGTACAAAAGGGGTTGGAACTGTCGTAATATTTCATGGTTCGTTGAAAACTAATTCATTCTACTACGATAGGTAGTAGGGGACCATGGGCCGAGCTCGGTAGTTGACTCAGAACGAGCCATATAATGATTCAAAGAATTATCTCGCAGTAAATCCAAAATATATTTTTTCTATAATTCGCGAAAAAGTGCCAGTTTTTCCACCTGTTTTTGGTGTAAAAAGTTACCGATTTTTGCTCGATGACGTGGCGCATGCGCAGTGCCGACCTTTCCGGGCAACAGTGACAAAAGTGGACAGATGCAGTGGAAAAAGTAAATGGACAGTGATAAAAGTGAGGCACAGTGGAAAAAGTAAATGTTATTTCGGGTGGGTTCGTGCTGCCTCGGGTGGACTCGTGCATCGTGCGCAGCCAACTTCATTCTATTTTCCGACTGTCGTCCCTAACCTAAAAGCAATTTCCTGAAAAGTCTCGAGTTGTGTATTTTGTATGTACTTTTGTCACTTGGCAAAAGCAAAAAAACACCGTCAGTTCCCCCGAAAATACTGTGCTTGGTTTTTTTCACGAAAAATCGGAAGTTTTGAAGCCCTCAACTTTATGGGCCAACTATTCAATTGTGAGAACCAGCTTATTATTACTGCCATATTATTGCCATGGTTTTGATAATAGCCATTGTCATTGTTGCGTCAATCGACAAAAAATCGCCTTCTTTTTACACAAAAAACAGGTAAACAAAAACTAGCACTTTTTAACAAATTATAGAAAAAGTATCGTGTCCCACACATTGAAAAAGCGACGATTTAAAACTCGTATGATAGCCACCCTCGCTCCGCTCGGGTAGCTAACTTCACACTCGTTTTAAATCTCTCGCTTTTTCAACTTGTAGCACAATATACTATTATAGCTTAAAGCTGACTAAAAAGGGGGCGATGGTCAATTCCGCCCTGGGTATCTACGAACGGTTCCCCCACTACACGGCTTGCCCTCACTCAGCCGAACTGCTGCCGTCGATCCTGGTCAGCGGGAGTCCTTTGTACCTAATGAGGACTAACACGCAGAATATAACATTTTTTCAATTTAGCAGTTGGTAATTTATGAATATAATATTCAAAATCTGCAAATTATAACGATTCCAACAATATGTTATTTTACTTGAAAAGTTGAAAATCAAAGAATAAGTGTTCAAATTATAAGAAATTTTATGGAAAATTGTTCAGAATATTTCACTCAAATCCACTGCAGTAGCTTTCATTTATTGCTGCAATATTTTACCTAACTTGGGAAATTCCGGAAGCTCAAATTTGGCCACATTTGACATGTTATTAACTAACATCATAAATTTAATTTATTTCTCAAACAATCGCATTTTTTAAAGTTATTCCTAAATAATTTTGGCACTCCCAGTCCAAAAGAATGAATAGTGTCATCCCTAGCTCAATTTGGAAACTTATTAACAAACATCACAATTTTTTTTTACTACCCAACCAATTTATTTATGAAAGTTTATTAAAAATACTATTTTAACACATAAAAAGCAGAATATGCTGACAACCTTGAAAATGTAGTTTTTTTAAATCCAACTTTAGAAATTTTGAACAGCGACCAAAACGGAAAATTGCACTTGCTTAAGTGTCGAAAAAAAGTTAAAAACTGAATTCGGCAAATTTTGAAAGAAATTATTCTACCTTTCACAAATAATATGTTTGATATTACTGTCTCTAGACGTTTTACTACTGGCACTTCCGTTTTCTCCTTATTAACTTAGGGGTCGTGCATAAATTACGTAACGCAATTTTCCGACAATTTTGACCCCCCTCCCCCCCTATGTAACGCTTTTTCCGACTTTTCCCTCTAGTTTTTCACCATTATGTAACACTAAGCTAACCCCCCCCCCCCCTCCAATGTGTTACTTAATTTATGCACGACCCCTTAAGCCTCAGCCAAAACAGACTAATATTAAAAACAAAAAAAAGGAATTTTTATAAAAAGAGTTGAATTTTTAACCAAGAAAGATTTTTCAGTCGATAAAGAAAAAAGTCTGAGCCAAAATGTTTAATAATAATTCAACAATGAAGAATCAATCAAAAAATGTATAAATTTTAAAAATTATATAATTTCAGGCAATTTTAAGCTGGAAACATTAATTTATACATCGAAATTTGTTCTAAACTCTTTTTTAATATTCGCTTGAAAATTTGTTTTGAAAAATCATGAAAAAATTTTCCAGGAATCTAATGCAAATTCTGTTATTTATTATCTTGAAACTTGAACTTTTCCTAGAATTTTTTCAAAATCCGGCAAAATAAAAAAAATGCCTTCAAAACCATCCAGATTCTATTTTGGAAAATTTTTAAAATATTTTTTAAAGTTAATTTTTCAAAAAAGAATTCATTTTTAGTTTTCCTAGGAATTTTTATAAATTTTTTTTATTTTTTTGAAACCTTTAAAAATGATTAGAAAGGTTTTAAATGTTGTGTTCAGAATCTTCAAAAATGTACGTTTTGTTTTAGATGTTTTGAAATGTTTTCAAGTTCAAAATTATTTTTGAATCTTTTCAAAATTTCTAAATATATCTTAAACTTACTTGAATGTTTTCAAAATTAATAATTCACTTAACATTTTTTCAGTTTTAAATGAAAATCACTTTTTTTTTGGGTTGAAAATTAATTATTTTTCACCGGAAATTCAACCATTCCATGTTTGGTCAAAAATTCATATCTTTGGTTGAAAATGCCGTAATTTTAAATAGTTTTGTGATAATTCATGTATTTTGTTACAAATTAATCTGTTTAGGTAAAAAATTAATCTTTTCGGTTGAAAATTTAACATTTTGACTGAGATTTTTTTTTTAAATGAAGAATAATTATTTTCAAAATTTGCCGAATTCATTCAAATACAATTTAGTGTATTTGTTTTTTTTAGATTGACTCTACGCAAATGCTTTATATTCTGCTTTTTATGTGTTACAATAGTATTTTTAATTAACTTTCATAAACAAAATTGTTCAGCAGTAGGAGCAGCAGTAGCAGTAGGAGTGAAAAATTATTTAAGGATAATTTTGAGAAATGCGACTGTTTGAGAAATAAAATAAATTTATGATGTTCGTTAATAAGTTTTCAAATATGGCCAAATTTCAGCCAACCAATAAATTAAAGCTACTGCAGTGGATTTGATAAAAATACTGAAAAATTCGTTCATAAAATTTCACATAAACTTGAACATTTTTTCTTTAATTTTTAATTTTTTAATTTAAATAAGATATCGTTCGAATCGTTATAATTAGCAGACTTCGAATATTATATTTAACAAATTACCAAGTGCTAATTTAAAAAAATTTTATATTCGGCATTCTAGTCCTCATTATTATCCCGCTGACCAGGATCGACGGCAGCGTTTTTATTATCTTTAGTTTAAGGGAGTACATAAGTAAAATTTTCGATTTTTTTTTGCACTTTGTTATTCCAGAATCCTTTAAAAGTTTTTAGCGCCGAGTCTCATTTTAAAATCCTAAAAATTACGGAAAATACAGATACATTTCAATTCCATCAAAGGATGATATTCTGAACTTTTCAAAACCGCTTTTTCTCGTATTTCGTTTTTTGTAACGGTAGACCTGATGAATAATTAACGAACGGATGCTTTGAATTGCTTAACATTTAAAGAGATTACGTGCAAAAAGTGTCTATCGCTCTAAACAGCGAGGATATTTCTGAGAAAAATTTGGATTTTGTAAGCAAAAAACTAAAAATTAAAAATAATCAATTTTACGTTTTTTCAAGAAATATGTGCGATATTTCTAAAATTTTCAACTTTTTTGGGGACAGTTCATTTAGAAAAGGAAGCTACACTTATGCCAGCTCATGTATTCAAAGATGTACGCAAATTTTAGTAATAAAATGTTTTTTTAGGTCTCTGTCAATCCACTCATGCATTTCGCCTTTCTCTCTTACCATATTCATCTGTGTAACCCCTTAAGAACCATCAATAATCTACGTTACCCATTTGAGGGGAAGTTTCGTGATGATAAAACACAAAAAAGTTTTTTCGTTTAATGAGAACTGAATTAATAAATCCCCATAAGAAAACCAACTAATTTTGGCAAAAAGTCTTCTATTAGATTTGTGAATCGAAATTTATCTCGTTTGATTAAAAATGCCACAACTTGGTTGGAAATTTAATTATTTAGTTGAAAACGCAACTCTTTTGTTAAAGTCATTTTTATTGTTCGAAAATTCAACTGTTTTGTTGAAAATTCGTCTTTTCTTTGTTGAGAATTTATCTTTTGTAGTTCAAAAATTGATCTTTTTACTTGACAATTTAACTGTTTTGTTGAAAATTTGTCCATTTTTGGTTTAAATTAATTTTTTTTTGAATCAAAATTAAACTATTCCATTTCTGGTTGAAAATTTATCTTTTAAGTTAAAAATTCATCTTTTTGGTTGGAAATTCGATTATTTGGTTGAATGTTGAACACTTTTGTTGAAAATTCATGTTTTGTTTTTGTTAACGATTCATAATTTTGATTGAAAATTATTCTCTTTGATTGAAAATTTCACTATTATGTTAAAAATTCGGAATTTTTCGTTGAAAATTAATTTTTTAAACTGAAAACGTACCTATTCCATTTTTGGTAGAAAATTGATCTTCATGGTTGAAATCTCATATTTTTTAGTGAAGAATGCAACTGTTTGCTTGCAAATTATTCAGTATTGGTTGAGAATTCAACTAATTTGTTAAAAATTCACTTACAATATCAAATATTACACGTTTCATTGAGCATTAATCTGTTTTGGGTGAAAATTAAAAAAGTTAGTAGAAAATTGAACTATTTGGTTGAAAATTAAGTTTTTCATTAAAAATTCAACTATTCGTTAAAAAATTGATGTATTTTGTAGAAAAATGGTCTTTTTAGGCAGAAAGTCAATATTGTTTGTTAATCTTTTTTTTTGGTCGAAACTTTGGCGGTTTTGTACAAATTATTGTAACAGATTGAATTTATTAAATAAAAATAATACTGAACCTTTTCAATACGTCCTTTTGCATCGAAAATTCACCTTTAATGGCAGGAAAGTCATCTATTTTGATTGAAAATTAATCTTTCTTGTTGAAAATTCAACTGTCTTCGAAAAAATTTGCATTTTGGCTGGTAAATTCAACCATTTGATTTAAAGTTTAAAAATTGTTAAATTTATATATTATTATTAATTATTTAATTTTAAAATTTTTTAAAATTTCAATTGGTTAGAGCACCTGACCGGAAATCAGTTGATCTGGTGTTCGAATCCCAGTGGAGTGAAAGGAGAGAGATCCTTTTTTTTCTGAATAAATTGAATTTAAAAATTTTGTTGAAAATTCATCTCTTTTGCTTGCAAGTTCAACTATTTGGTTGTCAATACATCTGTTTCGTTCGAAATTATTTTTTGTTGTTGAAAATTAGTTTCTTTGAATTGACAATTCATCTCTTTTGGTAGAAAACCTTTTTTGGTTGAAAATTTAACTGTCTTTTTGTTGAAATCTGTGTTTAGCAAACGAATACGTTACTTTTCGTGGGAAGGATGGGAAGGGGTCACAAATAGCCCAAAATTTATAATGTATTTTATGGATGGCTCCTTAATGGTGGAATTAAATGTTCAGCTTATAGAATTCTTTGAAAACATTTTTAAACGCTATTTTGAATCCTAAATTCATTTAAGTTGTTGTAGAAACAAAACTTGCTAAAAATTGGCGAATGTGAAAAAATGCAAAAAAAAAAACAGTGTAGCTCGAAAACTTTCTTACTTAAAACTACCCTTAGAATTCAAATTAATTCGACTAAATCCAAATGAATTCTACACTTTTAAATAAAATGGATGGTGATCGCATTCAACAAAATTTAGTAGAATGTAATGAAATGAAATGGAATTAAATGGGATTCAATTAAATCCCACTCCATTCAATGAAATTCAACTCATCTGTATTAGACTGAATTGAGGTAAAAATTTTTTCTAAATCCGTATTAGTAAAATTTCACTAATTACAAGGGAAATTCTATTAATTCAATATTGGAGAAAAGTGACTCAATTAGTAGACGATTATTAATACCATAATTCGAAATAGTTACTTGCCCGATAGTAGAAAACTACTAATTGCTCGGCAAAAATATATGAATTCATTTAGGGCTCTCTCTCTCTCCCTCTA
>CAKNYM010052348.1:271662-302586 GCA_932195095.1 Andricus curvator | reverse complement strand
TAAAAGATGAAATAAAAATCATTAGAAGAAAATTAGATTGGGATACGTGATAAATAGAAAAGTTTAATCCGAGGATATCATTCTGCAATAATATTTTGAAGTTTATTGAAATAATAAGAAGTCAACATTGTGAAACTTGTAAATAGGATGTGTCACCTCCACCAACATAACGTATATGCAAGTTATTGCTTCAGATTGGAAAAACAAGAAATATTTACAAACTCAATTTATTTAACCTTGCGTCGCGTTAAAAATAATTCGTTTAATACGTATCAACTCACAGAAACACCAAATGAAGTACAATTGAACTCAATAATGTTTAAAGTGATTTAAAATGAATTAATGGTCCCTAATTCGGGCCAGATGCAGGATAATTTCAAGGTGAATTCAGAGTTTAAAAAATCGGAATATAAAGAGTTTTAAAAATTCTGCATTCAATGAGCCCAATGAAAAAATTGTTGTAACAATTCTCTAGCACTAGATTATAAAAAAACTTGTATTCAATTCAGATTTCCACATTCAAAGATTTGAATAAATTAATTTTACTTCAATTTTATCGATAGCCTGTAGAATTTTATATTTAAAGTTACCTCAAATAACTAAGAAATCTTAATTTATTTCAAAGTTATTATGGTAATTAGAATTTATAAAATGAAATAGTTGTAGTTAAGAAATTATAAATTTCAAATAATTCTCAATATGTATTGAAATCTTCAATAAGGAGGAGGTATACTAATCCAGATTATTCTCGCAATGAAACTGTAGAGTGTGCAGTGGTTAACCGCACACTTTACGTAGCCGTATTAACATGTCCACTTTAGGAAATCCCAGATAAATTTTCGGTTTTAAACTTCCTGTGATCGGCAAATTTTCAAACATACTTAAATAGTGTTTAAATTTTCATTTCAAAATATTTTAGCTTCAAAAATCATTAAAAAAAACAGCGAGTTGGAAAAAAAGATTTTATTTCTATAATCTACAAGAGAGTCGAAAAAGAACTATCAGAAGATTTTAGAAAAGTTTATAGGTAGGTTAGGGTGCCCAAAAAGGGTTTGTTTTTGAATTTCCAAACGCTATCCCCTAAATTCATTCCTTTAAATGAAAAAATACTAACATAAATTTATTATTATTTAAAAAAAAATTGTTTAGCGGTTCCGCTAGGCCGTTTTAGGTCTGAAAATGAATTTTCTGAGTTTTTAATTTTTTTTAAGTACAAATTTAGGGCTAATACATTTTTTTATCTCTAGGAAGCATTTGTTATTTATTCAAAAATAAGTCCTGAATTTTTTGGAACAAAAGAAATGTTTGGTGATATTATTGTTCCTAAAATATAAAAATTTGTAATTTCATTACAAATTTCTTCTTTAATGTAAGGAGAATATTCTCCATGAAGAATAAATTAAAAATATTTATACCGGGTAACAGAAAAAATGTTAGAATTTCAAAATACACAAAAAGTATAGATTTTTCATACTTTAAAGATTCCTATAGTCGCTAGATATATGTTTACCTATTATTTACCTGAAAAAGATGTAAGATGATTAATTGAGGTCGATTTCGTGAAAATATATTTTAAAATACTGTGGGAATTTTCAAACGGTAAAAAATGTGTATTCTTGGTTTATTTCGAAATTCAAGATTCATTTCTGTCACCCAGTATACACATTTTTAATTTATTTCTCATAGAGAATATTTTCTCTTTGGAGTAGAAGAAATCCTGTATTTATGGCTTATTCCTCAATAAACAACAAATATTTTCTAGATCTAATAGAATTTTTTAGCTTTGAATTTGTGAAAAAATTAAAAGAATTAGAAAATTCATTTTCAGATCTAACACGGCCTAGGGGAACTTCCAAATTATTATTTTTTTAAGAACAGAAATATTCTGAACGTATTTCTTCTCCAAACGGAAGAAATTTAATGGGTGGAGTTTGCAAAATTGAAAAACACACTTTTTTCGGGTACTCTGATGCAGCTACTATAAATATTCGTATGCCATACTTTTTTCCCGGAAAAAAAGTGGGGGAAGGATAGGGAAAGTTAGTGGAGGGGGTGTAGAGGAAATATGGTGGTTAAGGAAATGGGCGAAGGGAAAGTAGGGACCGTAAAGGTAGAAGGTAGAGGAGATTCAGTGAAAGTGTGGTTAGGGTTAGTAGGGAAGAGAGAAGTGGGGTAGTGGAGAAATTATCGTAAGAAGGGAGAAAAATTAGGTGGAGAGAGGGAAATGGAGTGGTGGGAGGAGGGGAAGAATGGAAGTTGAGGGGAGTGAGGGGGGCGAAGTAGAAGATGTGATGGGGAGTGAGGGAAGTGAATCTAGGGGTAGTAGGGGAAAGGATGGGAAGTAAAGGAGGTGATGGGGTATGGAGAGAAAGTAGGAGATGCCAGGGGGCGTATTAAAAGTGTGGGTAGGAGTAGCAGGGGTAGGGACGAAAGAGGTAGTATATGAATGAGTATCAGTAGCGGAGGGGAAGTAGATAAAGGGTGAGGAGAAGGGTGATACGGGAAGTAATAGGAAGGGAATTATGGGAGAGGAGGGGAAGTAGGCGAAAGAAGAGGTGAGAGAGTCGAAAGGGCGGATTTGAACGTCTTTATTAACGTCTAAATAGGGTAAGAAACACTCTTTAGTGGACACGCTGTTTCCCAAAAAAAGGATGTTGGTGAATGTGCTATATTCATATTTTTGGAAGTTATCTTACTAACTATTACGGGAGTAAACATGTGTATCTCAAACACATGTTAATAGATTTTGGAGAAACTAAATCGAGTTTCGAGAAATCGAAGCTAAATCAACTATATGCAAAATTATATACATATGACGGTTCTTATAGCAGAATTAATCGAAGACTTGCAAAGAATGTGGAGCAAACTAAATACAAGCATGAAGAACATGGGCCTCAAAATTAACGTAAATAAAACAAAAATCATAGTGTTTGAAGAAAAAGTTGAGAAAACAATGTGCATCATTCTCCTGGATGATGAAAGATTAGAACAAGTTGATAAGTACATATATCTAGGTAGCCTATTCACTAGTGACGGGAAGATAGATGGGGAGTTAGATGTGCGCATAAACGAGGATCAGAAGGATATCGGTAGAGCAGGGCCCATTCTCAAAAGTTAAAATATATCAATAAAAGCTAAAATGGCAATACATAATTCTATATTTGTACCGACTGTGCTATACGGTAGCGAGACATGGACCTGTCAAGAAAAGGATAAGAGTAAAATTAACGCGATTGGCATGAGACCTCTGCGCATGATTTGCGGGAAAACACTGATGGACAAAGAGCGAAACGAAATGATCCTCAAAGAACGTGGTGCAAAAGAGACAATAGTTGACATATGGGAAAGAAATCAGTTAAGATGGTTCGGTCATGTTGAAAGAATGAAAGATGAATGACTAACGAAACAAGTGTATAAAGGTAAAGTAAATGGCAGCATGCCCAGAGGCAGACCGCGGAATGAATAGTTAGAATGTGTGAATGAGACCTTAATCCGAAAAGACATAAGAAGCCATAGAAACAGGAGAGCTTGCATGAAAAAATGCATGGATGTGAAGGAAGCGAGAGAACTATGCCAGGACAGAAAAGTGTGGCGACAAATAGTTTATAAAAAGAATGTGAGTAGAGTGAATGACGCCTGAAACAAAAGACCTTGGATACTAATGAGCCCGAGTGGGGAGCCTCACGTAACAGCCTTGTGAGGCTCTTCACTTGGGGTGATCGCTAGAGAGATTGATCAGCAACCTAGGTCGGAGCAGTGTTGCGGAACGAACGTGTTATTTAAATAAGTAACACGAAAATTCTATATCAATCTAAAAAATCTATACTTCCTTCTCCACATTAATATTTTCCAACCGAGCGAGTCACGCCTACCCTGAAATGGAAATGGCTTAATGGTATAATAATAATAATAATAATAATAATAATAATAATAATATACATCTCAGTATGCGCAATTTTGTAGAATGATAAAGTGAAGCTACTGGTAATATATTGCGTAACGTTGATAGGGAGCTTATTCTGTCAGAAGCGTTTTTGCCCTCAAGACCTTTGTAACCCTAATTCAATCGGATCGAAACCATAGCGGTGTTAACTGGTGCCAAATGGTTACTAGGTCGGATATTCCATCTCTGAATTCTCTTATCAAAATCCGTTGGTACTTTCTAACATCTTTGAAGTAAACCCGAAAACCCGGTTTTTTTACAAATAAAATTGTTCTATTTTTTTTTTATTTCATGCTGCCATAATTCAGCCAATTCTTAGATTTTCTTGATGAAATTCACAGGGAATATTTCTCATGATTGTCTACAACAGGTAGAGTAAACAATATATGAAAATTTTTGTTTAACAAAATGTATGGACTTTTACCTGCGACATTGCATAAATCAAGCATTCATATTTACAAGCTCATGGGAAGTTGAGTGAGTCTTCAAAAAAAAAAAAAAAAAAATTCCAGCAGGAAGGTTGCTCAGAAAGATATAGATCATTATTTTTTCTACAGAAAGTATTATTGATTAGTCAGAACTTCAGGAATAAAAATATTCAATGATATCTGGAAGATGACTTTTAATTTCTCTCCAATTAAACAGAAACTTTTAATGCATCAGTAAATTTACAAACGTCAAGATAAAATAAAACAAAACAAAACAATATAATACACTACATATTGCATAATATTGTGTATAGTTTATTCCATATACTCTTTTTTTTATCCCTATATGCCCTATCATTAAAAAATGATTTAAAATGAATATAATTTTCAATCAACAATTTAGTTAATTAAATTTCGACTAACAAATCATACTTCACCTTGGATCAAGTTGCATTTCCCATTTCCCAGGTAAAAATCCATTACTTCTGTTCAAACAAGCATGTTCATATTTTATTTACTCTTCCAGTTTTAGAACATCATGAGGAATATTCCACGTAAATGTCACAAGAAAACTTTTAGAATTGACGAAACTATGGCGATTCGAAGTAAAAAAAGGCTAAAAAATTTGTTTTCTAAAAAACGGGGTTTTTAAGCTTAGTTTGAAAACGGAAAAAGCTACAACATTTTTGTCCTGATAAAAAAGATGCGAAATTACATTTTCTATAAGAATTTTTCTTTGAAAATAAAAATTCCAAGCTTGTTTGAAAAGTGACCATAAGTGCTTATGGAATGGCAACTCAAAGATGACAAAAATCAGGTCACTGGGAAAAAAAGTTTTGTATGCTTTTCAGAACTCTCGCTTCTTGCAAATTTTGTAAAATGGTTGAATTTTATTAAATCATAACTTATTTTTTTGGAGAAAATATTCCCTATGACTCTTATGTTCTCAGTTGTGAAAATAATTTAATAATCTTCAAATTTAGTTATTTCTTTTCAAGCAAGTTGCGTAAAAAAATTCTTTTGACGAACTTAACCATAGCAAATTTTACACTCAAAATCGGAAGCAGAAGAGTTGTATAAAGAACGTTTTCAACTGAAACATAAATCATCATCAGATAAGTAATCATTTATTAATATTTAACCATTTTCCAAAAATAGGTAGAAAGCGATAGAAGAAAAAATTAAATTGCAAAATAATTTGTAAAAATAAATGGTTTTTGTAAGTTTGAAAATTTCTTCCATAAAAATAATGTTTTTTATTTCAAATCACATCATAAGTAATATTATACTGATTCTTCAAACTATAGAAAAACTATTTTTTTCAGAGATCTGATTTTTGGCACGATAACTGAACCTTGTATATTCTAGATGTAGAGTCAGGTTCAAAATTACTAAATATACAACCTGATTTATAAAATTGAAATAGAAGGCCTATTAATTTTTTCAAAAAATTTTAGAAGAGAAACCTGAGCGTAAATAATGAAAAAAATAGTTGAGCTCATTATTGTTTATTCAAATGTAGTTATTAGCATATTTTTGTTTTTTCGTCCCCTTTAGGCAAAATTCGTTCTCTCAATTCAAATTTAATTTTAAATGCCTCTATTCCTTGAAAGGTTCTTTTGAATTTTATTTGTCAGGTTTTTCAAAAATATTTTTTGATTCAGGAATTATAGGTGCATATATTTCAGGATATTCATTTCTTGATGTAAACCATTAACTGAATAATATTTCTAATAAAGATTTTAATAAATGTTTCAGGGAATAGAATGAGCATTTATAAATGGAGATCAAACGAAATTTACGACTTTTCCCTAAAGTGGAAGGAAAGAAGGAACTAGGCAAATAACTAAAATTAAATAAACCATTATGATCTTTAATATTTGTTGATTACTTACGCTTAGGTTTCACTTCTGGAATTGTGTGCAATAATCATTGGGCCTTATTTTGTAAATTTTATAAATTACGTTAAAGATGAGGTAACTTTTAACTTGACTGTATACCTGAAACATCCTCAATGGTTAGCAATTTCTACAAATAAAGCCCTGTGCATCTACCAATCCTCTAAGCATTAATTTACTGACAGAAATGATAATTAAAATGAATTTAAAAGGAAATTGAGTTAGATAAAAGTAAGAGTAATGAGAATTTTTCACTCATAAGTTTCAATAGATTGTGGTTTTAATATAAGCAGAAAGCTTGTAGATAATAATGGATGCTCAATTCGCCAAAGGCGTCAATTCAACTACTTCAGAAAATAAATCAATAATGTTTTAATAAACGAAGCAATATGCCTCTACCATTCGACTCGAAGTCACTGCCACTATTTACTTTTTCTTATTTCCCAGAATATGAAAGGAAATGGGAAAACGGAAGCATTAATACACTCTTTTAAACTGTTTACTTCAGAAATGTACATTTTTTGATAATATCCACAAGTAATTTGAAATTTTACAACTTTTCAATTAATAATATTATATTATTATATCATCAATTTACGTTTAAAGTAATTATTATTATTTTTATGTTGCCAAACTTTTGTTTATTGTTCAAAGAAAATAATATGCCTGCTGATTTGCTTTTTTATATTTCTCTAAAATGTCCATTTTTTTATCAAACGAACAAAATTATTTAATAAACTAATTCCTTTTATTAAAAAACTCTTCTACTTTTCAATTTTCTACTATTTGTAGTGTGCTTCATTTTTTGATTTCACAACTTTGATTACTTTTAACATATGTGAATAAAATATCAAAACGAACTATCTACGATTACAGAATTTTTCGCATGTTAAAAATCGTTGAAAAATGACTAAAAAATGACAAATTTTCAGGATAAATCAATGTATTTCAAATTCATAAAAAATAATTATAGAATATGATGACACCTTTCTAGAAGACAAGTATGAGTTCATTTGACCATTGCGAAATTATTTCATCCTTAATGTAAAAGTTTGATAATCATATGTATAAAATTATAGCCTGCAGATGACTTTTTGTATTTTTTTAATTCGATTATAGCACCTTCATTAATTTCCCAATAATATCTTCCAAAGTTAAAGAATATTCGTACTTAGGAGTGTTCTATATGCCTACCAAGTTTGATTAATATATCTTATAAATTAACTGAGATATTCCAGTTTTAGAAGCGATTTTTTTTCGAATTTCGTCCTTCATGGCAGATTTTTTTTTCTCCTATGGGTATTAAGAATATTTTTCTACTTTTTTTTTAGTATATGGCGGCGATGGGACCAACCGGGACGGTTCCACTGTCCTTTATTACTAAGTTCATTCACTTTTTCACAACGTCATCCTGTTTATTCTTGGATTCCTTGGTCACCGCGCGAAAATTACACCATCGTCGCACACCGCACGGCCACCACACTACCGCGCGCTCTGAAGACCAAATTATATTTAATTCCAAATTACCATCTGATTTTTAGAGCCTGTGCGGATGCAATGTGGACAGTAAAAACTATCCCTTCATCACAATGTCTCTGTCACAGAGAATTTTCCGTATTTGTTCACAATAATGACCTTGAATCTTGATTGAACAAAGTTAAATGATAAATTGTATAGAAATTGTACTATAAGAAACAGAATAATAAATTACAGGTATTTCTTCATTTGAGCTTGAGCGGATTGAATCAATAAAATATTCAGAAGAATCATTTCTTCGATAATAGAGTTCGTCTCCCACTGTATTGTGATTCTATGGGAACAGAAAGGAATGTGAAGATTCTAAGCTGCGTTCTCTTCAGAAAGTCAATTGCATTATGCGATGCACCTTCAAGCACCGTGCGTTGCACCTGCAAACCAGCGAGACGAATGCGAAGTTGAATAATGCATAGAGTTCCAATCTTGCATTATTGTTCGTTATGAGTATAAATTTTCCAAGTCGCATCATTAAAAATCGTTGGTAACCGTATTTGTGATCTAGTGAGTAAATTAGTCTAGTTTCAGCCCTAATTATGAAAATATGCTTCCAACAAACCACACTTAGAGAACGATTTTGTTGAATCAACACATTTTTTTTTGGTTTAACCATAGAGTGGACAACAGAATATTTGGTTGGCCCAACCCAACTTTTTTGTTTATTTGACCGAATCTTTTGATAGATTGAGTATTTGGTTGATTCAACAAAAAAATTCGGTTAGGTCTGTCAAATATTTTGTTGAATCAACAAAAATTTGTTTGATACCACCAAATTTTCATGTATATCCAAGAAGTTTTTTTTGTTCATGAACATTTTTTTTCTGAGGCAGGTTACAGTCAGGCCTGAGATTGCATGAAGGCTAGGGTGGTCGTTATTTTACTTTTTTCTAAAACCGTTTACTCCTATACGCGATTCTGGTGCGAATTCCCAAAAACAAAATGTCCTCCAAATTTTATTTAAATCGGTTAATATTTACCCACCATCTCAGGCACTTGAAGTTTCCCATAAAAATACCATGAGAGAAATTGTGCAAAAACTTTTACTTTACGCAAATTTTTCAGTTTTTATTCGAATCAATTTAGCAAATATGATGATAATCTGTATGCATCTAATGCTTAAAATACCATATTTTTCAAAAAATTGAAATTTTCAAAATTCCCTTTGTATTTTCCTTTGTAAAAAATGTAATCAATTAATGTAAAGTGAACGGTGGACAAGAAAATAAATTTTGTTTGAAAAAAACCAAGAATGCGGTTAATCTTGGATTTTGTAACAAATTTGGATTTCTGGGATCATGGGATAATTTCTAAAGTCAAGCTTTTTTCTAACAATATTTAAAAATGTTTGATTGAAAACTACAGAAATGAGCTATTTTTGGAATATTTAATTGGTCACTATGAATTTTTTCAAAATTTTGAACTTCTGTATTCATCAAATGATTTATCGAGTCAAGCTTCTTCTTCCAGCAAAGTTAAAAAACATTTCATTAAAAACTGCAGAAATGACCTATCTTTAGAATTCTGAATTGGCCGCCATCTTGGATTTTTAATAAAATTTTCACATTAGGGATCATCGAGTGCTTTCTAAAGCCACACTTCTTTTTCTATCAAAGTTTGAAAATAATAATTACTTGAAAACTGCAAAAACAAGCTATTTTGGACTATTTACTCAAACCATTAACTTTACAAAAAATATTAGATTTTTGAAATGTTTGAACATTGTATGTTAATAACTATAGAAAATGCAATTTTTGACCCTAATTGTTGGGTCCCACTTTTTGGAAATCTTGGAAAGTTCAAGTTTGTACAAATTGATTTAAAATTATATCAATTTGTTTAATTTAATATTTTTTAATTAACTTTAGTTAATCAGTTTTCATATAATTATTAATTTAATTAATTGATAAATTTTTAATTGCTTAATTCGTTTTTAATTATTTCTTATAATTAATTATTTTACGCGTTACATTACTGAAGAATGTACGTAAATTATACATTTCTGCATAATTTCCCCAATGTTAAATCTTATGGAAAACATCAAGTGTCGGAGGCGATATGTAAATATTAATCGATTTGAATTTTATACAATCTTCTGTTATTTCAATGAATCTACAGGATTTAAAAAGATTCCAAAAAATATGCAGAGATTCAAAAAATGTCAAGGCATTTCAAAGAATTTTGTAGGATTTCCAAAGATAAAGATTAAGCTCCATTCTAAGGTATTTCTAGAGAACTTTGGAAAATAAATTAAACAAAATGAAATTTTGAGGAATTTCTAGCTATTCCAAAAATTTAAGTGGATTTCAAGGTATTTCAAGGAAATTCAAAAGATTTGAAGGATATGATTAAATCTCCCAGAATGAATAACGTAAATATGAATGAGTTGAGTTTAATTTATATTCAAGGAATTTTAAATGATTTCTACTTATTTTAATGTTTTTTCACGATTATATATTTATATATTTTAAAGATTCCACAGAATTTTAAGAGATTTAGAAAATTTTAGTGGATTAGAAAATTCCAAGAAATGTCAAATAAGTTTAGTGAAATTGCAAGCGATTTTAATGATTCCTGTGATTGCGAAAAAATAATGGAAGAATCATGGTCAGCCTGTGATGAATTACCTATAATAATTTTTTCTACAGGCTGTTTGTAATTTTGCATGAAATTCGCTTTCGTTCCTTTCTTGAATCTTATTTTTTTGTGTTACTTAATTTAACTTTTAGATTTTTTTTTAAAGATACTACATATTATTAATAATAACATTAATAGTAATGATAATTTAATACAATACATATAGTTTATATCTCATCGTCAATAACTTATTGATAATCTCAGGCGGCAGGCCTGCTTACGCCAGATTATATTTTACAGCAAATAAAACAAAAATTAAATAGCTTTTGCGGCATTTTCTATAAAGAAAGAAAAAGAATAATTTCTATAAGAAATGCGCACAAATACTCAGATAGTTAATTCAAATATGATAAAGCATACAAGTATCTCAGAAAAATTAGATAACTTATGCTAGTATTTACTCTCATGACACATCTTGTAGAACATTCATGAGTTCACGGAATTCTACATCAATTAGTTCCTAAGAAAACGCGGTAAGAAGGTGTGAATTAAAATGATTTTGAAAACGGACAGAAGCGAAATTGCTTCAAATTCAAAGTGTTGTGAATTATTTGTTATTGCCTTCATTTCACTTTACTAATTAAAGGAAATTGTTTCGAACTAAAAGTTTTACAGTGTTCACTATACAGAAGAAATTCAACTGACATCAATTTTCGTGATTCCCCTACGGCATTAAATAGGATTAAACTGATTTTGATTTCTAACATCTCAGCATAATTAAAATGTGTACGCTATTTTGCAGAACACGTCATGGGATTAAACAGGATTCAAATGTGATGTAAATATTTATGGTTAAAATGATTCAAGACAATGTTGTTTTGAATTTAAACCGTAATGAAATTGACAAATACTTGGAATAAAATTAATTGATTGCAATTGCTTCAACTCTTGTCTGAATTGACATAACTATTAAACAAGCTAGATAGTAAAATGATTAAAAGGAAAAGGAGATGAAATGCGCTATAAAAAGTAAATGTAATTAATTTAAATAAAGACATACTTGCATCTCACAAAAATTAGATATATAACGGCTACTATAAATAGTCTTATAAAACATATTGAAGAACATTCATCAATTGAAGAAATGATGCAATAATCAGTTTCCTTCCTTAAATAAAATGAAGATCATTATCATTAGTCTAGTCTTTACATTAACGGGTTTCCTTAATTCTATTGATAAGTACAAGTATATAATCATATATTGTAATCACATATCTACAATTTAAGGTATAACGTTTCAGGTTAATTCCATTTTTAATTAAAATCAAATTTGATTTGTAACTGCTGCGCTTGTGCACTTCGAGCTTAAATTTTGGAAATGTGACAATTCACATTTCTTGCCAAAACGACACAAGATAAGAAAAAAGTCGAAAGAACAAAAAAGTTTCTTTTCGAGATTTTTGCCAAAATATGTATGAAATCCTGAAAGATTTTTTTTTCTCAACAATACAATTTTATATTGGCCTGAAAAACCAAAAAGGACCTAATTTAACAGTTTAATAACGTGTTGGTGACAAAATAATAAAGTAAGTTAGAGAAAATGGAGAGTATCGATTTTTTAAAAAATGCCGACTTTAAACTAAAAAGTTTCATGTGTCAAGAGACATTTTTCTAGAAATTAAAAAAAAAACAATTTTATTTTCTTGACTTTTTTCATATCTTGTGTCGTTTTGGCAAAAAATGTGAATTTTCTGTTTTCAGGCAAAAAAATTCTCTCTTCTCACCAATGCGTGGGCACAGGTCAGAATATCATGAAATATTCTCTTTATATTAGGACGAATCTAGAAAAAAATCAAGAAAAAAAGGTAGAATTTTGAGTAAATTGACTGAATAAAAAAAAAACAAGAAATTTTATCAGAATCAGAAACAAAAAGTCAAAAATTTGGACCGTTTTTTGACCACCAGCGTCTTAAGTTGTTAAATTAAAATACTCATTACTTTGTCAACATTGTTTTTGACATATCGGTAAGAAACGTGTGGTCCTATTCCTTTTGAAAAACAAAATATTTGAGTGACTAATAATTCTGTGACTTGAGCATAGGTTCTCTGCGCGATTTGAAATGAATTCGGTCAAGAGAATCAATTTACAACTTGGGAAGATCTGACAAACATGATTCATTGTAGTCAGGAAGTCCAAAAAAGCCCCTCTTCTCCCCTTAGGTGCATAATATACTATTATTCACATCTGACGTTACTTTTCAGTTCCTAGGGAGTAAAAAGATTTTTTACTCCCTAGAGACTGAAAAGTGACGTCAGATGTGAATAAAATATCGTATGCGCCAAGGGGGAGGGCACTTTCGGAGGCGAATAGAATATATTTTTATAACGTATTGTTAACATTAGGTGGGTTCCACACTGTTCTGATAGACAGTTCGCAGGTTTCAGCCCCGTGCCGTGCATACTACTTTTCACAGAAAGAACATCGAAAATGGCGGCTTTCGTAGCCTGCTAAGCGTTGCGAAAATGGCAGCATGCAGGTGAGCGGGTACGAAACTACTTTGCAAACACTAGAGTTTCCATGCCTCTTATTATATCTTGGAAACTCTCGGGTTTGTAAAGTAGTTTCGTACCCGCTCACCCGCATACGGCCATTTTTGCACCGCTTCGCAGGCTACATAAGGCGCCATTTTTGATGTTTAAGAGTGAAAAATTAAATTCTTAACACTGTGTAAAATTTAAAAATAAATGGCCCTTTGAATGTTAACTAGAACAATTTTTCGTGCGAGAAGAAAGCGGCCTGGCGCCGCCAGGCCTTCGAAAAAAAACCCTGGCAGCGCCAGGGCCCGCCAGGTCCAGACTACACCAATGTATAAGCTCCTTCTTCCGCCGAAAACCAGCATAGATAGGATTAAGTCATGTCACTTGAAGCCACAGTACAATTTTCGCAATAAGTGTTAACACTAAAGCTGAAGGTATCAATTGGATATGCAACAGAATGATTCAACAATGTTATTCAACAATGTTATTCAACAATGTGATTTAACAAGTCTTGTTTCTTTATATAGATACAGATTTTCGTATCAATTTGAAATGAGCTGCGGAACTTTTGATACCTCAGGATTTACTGTATTGCTCTCGAAAAGTATTATGTGCCTTGAAGAGCCAATAATAATAGTGTAAAGTTTTATATGAGATTCAGAAAGGGACCGTACTTAAATTACGAACAACTTAAGGGGGGGGGGGGTCGAGACATTTTGTTACGATTTGTTACGGAAGGGGGAAGGGGTCCTTCACTCATGTACGTAATTTTTGCAAATTAGCAAAAACTTTCTCCTGAAGATTATCTTTATAGTTATAAATTTTATTATTTGGTTGAAAATTTAACAATTTTTTTAAAAAGAAATGATTTTTTTTGCAAATTCAACTGTTTTGTTAAAAATTCGTATTTTTGTGTTGAAAATTCAACTCTTTTCGTATAATATCAAACTTTTGTTCAAAATTCATATTTTGTTGCTGATAAGTCAACTGAAATCTTTTTTGGATGAAAAATATTTTTTCTGAAAATTTGTCTTTTTAATTTAAAAGTTCATCTCTTTTTAGTAGAAATATTGGATCTTTCTTGGACAAAAATGAAACTGTTTTGTTGAAAATTCAACTACTTGCTAGAAAATTTACTTTTTGTTTAAAATTTGTATTTTTCTGTAGAAAAGTCTACTGAAATCCTTTTGGATGAAAATTCAACTTTTTTTTTGAAAATTTGTCTTTTTGATTTAAAAATTCACCTGTTTAAGTAGAAATTTAATTTTTCCTAGACAATGTAACTATTAAGCAAGAAATTAACTTATAGTTTACAATTCTTATTTTGGTGTTGGAAAGTGAACTGGAATCTTCTTTGGATGAAAATTTAACTATTTTTTTGAAGTTTTTGCTTCAATTCATCTGTTTTAAAAGAAATATATCATCTTTCTTGAATAAAAATGTAACTGTTTGGTTGAAAATTCAACTCTTTTTTGAAAATTTGTTTTTCTGATTTCAAAATTCACCTGCTTTAGCAGAAATTACATCTTTCTTGGGTAAAATTGCAACTGTTTGGTTTAAAATTCAACAATTCTGTTGAAAAGTCATACTTTTTGTTGGAAAATTCTGCTGTTTTGTTGAAAATGTAACTATTTCGTAGAAAATTTACTTTTTGTGTAAAATTCATATTTTGTTAAATAATGTTATAAATGTTGTAAATAATGGTGTTAAAAAATTAACTGAAAGTTTTTCTGGATGAAAGTTCAACTTTACAAAAAATGTGTCCTTTTTTTATTCAAAATTCATCTGTCTTAGTACAAATTTCATCTTTCTTGGATAAAAATTCAACTATTTGGTAGAGAATTTAACTATTTCGTTAAAAATTCATCCCTTTTGGTGGAAAAAATTCGTCTTTTTGGATGAAAAATTCAATTTTGTTCGGAGAAACTTATTTTTTGTTAAAATAATTATATTTTGATCTTGAAAAGTCAACTAAAATCTTTTTTAACAGAAAATTAAACTATTTTGTTTAAAATTTATCCTTTTGATTCATAAATTCAGCCGCTTTGGTAGGAATTTCTTTTTTAAAATGAAATTGCAACTTTTTGGTTGAAAATTCTTCTTCTTTGCTTGAGTATTCAACTATTTTATTTGAAAGATTTGGTTGAATCACTTTGTTAAGAAATCATTTTTTTTTCTGAAGAGTTATATTTTTAGTTAAAAATTCATCTCTTTGGTTGAAAGTTTAACTATTTTGTTGAACAATAATCTTTTCAAATTGGAAATTCAACTACTTGTGTAAAAGTTAAGCTACATTGCTAAATATTTATTTCTTTGATTGAAGGCTTATATCTTTGGTTAAAAAATTAACTGTTTAGTGGAAAAGTCTTTTTTCTTTGGTTTAAGATTAATTTTTAAACTGAAAATGTAACTTTTTCATTTTTTTTAGATCGATATTTTTTAGTTGAAAATTCATATGTTTGGTTGAAAGTTTAACTATTTTGTCGAACAATAATCTTTTTAAATTGAAAATTCAACTACTTGGGTAAAAGTTAAGCTACATTGTTAAATATTTATTTCTTTGATTGAAGGCTTATATCTTTGGTTAAAAAATTAACTGTTTAGTGGAAAAGTCTTTTTTCTTTGGTTTAAAATTAATTTTTAAACTGAAAATGTAACTTTTCCATTGTTTTAAGATCGATATTTTTTATTTGAAAATTCTCCTTTTTTGGTGAAAAAAAAAATAATTTTCTTGGTTTAAAATTTCATTTTTGTTGGCTAAAAGTGCATCAGTTTCGTGGAAAAATAATTTTTTGCTGAAGTCATATTTTTTGTTCGTAAATTCAATTTTTGTAGAGAAGATTCGTCTTTTGGCTTGAAGCTTCAACAATTTAGGTAAAATTTTCTTTCTTTAGTGAAAAATCTTCATTTGTCGAAAATTCGGCTTTTTGGGTTTAAAAACCTTTTTTTTTTTGTATAAATTTCATGTTTTTGATTGAAATATAAACTTGAAATTGAAATATAAATTTTTAAATTTCAAATTTGTATCTGAAATACTGGATTGTTCCGTTTATACAAGATTCTATGTTGAAAGTATTTCAAGATTAAAATTCTGTTATTTGAATATTAATGATCAGGGAAAATGAAAAATTAGACAAGGAAAAATAAGGGAATTTTGAAAATAAAGTTCTGGGACACCCTGCCTAATTCTACTAGCAATAACTAGTAAAACATTTTTGGAAACTAAAAAGTACTTACAGAAAGAGTGGGGGCAGGGGGTAGAAATATTTTATTACAGTTTGTTACAGGAGGGGGGGGGGGGTCTCAGAGAGGGCCTATAATCCGTTACGTAATTTAAGTACGACCCCAAAGGTATATAAAACATTTCTCAAAAAATCACATCAAAATATTGACCCATTGGTAGTAGCCATTTGTTACATAATGTGGTTGTCAACTGTTTGCAGCGTTTTGATACCTTGGGTTTTTGTGTGAAGGTTCATTTCCTCTTTCAAAGATAGAGGAAACCTTCACTACAGAATTATAGATTTGAACTCTGCTAACTGTAAATGAAGTAATTAGCGAGTAGTGCTTGAATGTTAAACGTCAATTATCGTCATACGATCTTATCACATGAATGTAGTCGTGGAATTTGCATGTCTAACGATTCAGTTAACGAGAGATGTTTCGAAATCATACTTAAGTAGAATTACCTCGTTAAGACAAACGTAAAAAAAATTCAATTTAATCAAAATGTAGATGATTGTACTAATATTTTATTAAAATTATCTGCTGTAGTATCTATATCCCTACATAATCAATCATATAAATTCTTGTAACCTTCTGACTGAATTTAAAAAAAGTCGAATACGTCAGGGGAGCGTCCATCAATTACGAAAGGCTTCTTTGCGGGCTTTGTGGAAATTAATTTTTAACTATTATAAACATAATATGATTATTTGGTTATTTTTTTTTATTATTTGAAATTTTATATCACAAGTATACATAATCTTTTAAAAACCCTTCAAAACGATTGAAATCCTTTGAAATTCCATTAAATCTGTTGAAATCTTACAAAATCCTCTAAAATCCGTGGATGCACGAAAAAATCAATGAATTTGAATAGTGCAGCAATTAAGATTGCTTACGCAAAACACAGTTTTTATAAAACATTATTTTATTGCATCGTATAAATGTCAATTTTTCACTTTGGTTGTGAAAGAGATTTTTTTGGTTTTATGCTACTTTTTATCGAAACGGTTTTCATAATTTGAACATAATATTCTGTAAGACAGTTCACTTTTTTCCGCGTATACTTTAAAATCTATTGAAATCTCTTAATATTCGTTAAAATTCCTTAAAAGCCTGTGAAATCTTTGAAAATCTTTTAAAATCATTCCAAGTCCCTTCAAATCTTTGAAACCACATTAAAATCCGCTGACATCTTCAAAAATTCCTGTAAATACTTCGGTAACTCTTGAAACTCTTCAAAATCCTTCGAAATCCTGTGACTTCTGTTGAAATATTTCGAAATATCTTAAAATCTCCTGAAATTCCTTAAAATACTTTTTAATCCGCGGAAATAGTTTTCAATCTTTAAAATCCGTTAAAATTCTAGAAGTCCTTAAAATCTTGTAAAATCCCTGGGAAAATGTGTTATTGTCCCTGAAATTGCACTAGGTAATTTCTTCAAACTCTTGAAATATTTTTGAGTCATTTGAAATTTGTAAAACCTTCGTAATCTTTTGGAATCTTTTGACACTCTTGCGGGTGTGTGTCTCAGAATTCTTAAAAATCCTTAAAATAGGGCGGGGGTGGGGGGTGTATAAAATTTTTAAAATCTTTTTTACGTAATTAATGAACATTCCTCGCCCTATCGTTAAATATATTTAAAAAACATACCAATGCATCGATCCTTGAGTTGAAAAAAAATATGCAAGAATGGAAAAAATGGCCATTATTCAATTTATTAAATTGAATAATTTACTCCTATGATAAAACTAATATCAACATAAGGTCAAGGATACAATTCTTAAAATAATAAATTGGAACAGCTATTTTATATTATATTTCCAAAATGCAGTGTATACAGGGATATAATTTATTATAAAATATATAATCTTTTTATGTTATTCAATTCTTTCCTTTTTTGTTCTTTATTATAATTTTTTAAGCATAAAATTCACACTGTCGAATGAGCGGATTGATTTTATCAGATTTCCTTTGTATTATTTCCAAAATTGTATTCTTGAAATTATGTAGATATTAATTTTATTATGTGATTACATTATTCAATTTAATTAATTTAATAATGGTAATTTTGGACCATTTTTTCACATTCTTGTTTACAAGAATAGAGTAACTTGTATATTGAAGCATTTTATGTTTTTATTATATGTATACCTTTTCAGTTAATTTCTCTGAAAGGATTTTATCATTTTAAGAAAGTATTATTTATCAGAAAAAAAAGTCTCCAATGCATGTTATTCCAGAAAATTTATTTTCAGATCTTTTGTTTGGTTTCTCTTTTATTGTAGTAATGCTATTGTTCCAACAAGTTTCTGAAAAAAATGTTATGAATCATACTTATGTATAATATTTACGTAGAATATTATGAAGTTTATTGATTTATTTCATAATAATGGCACCACATATAATAGCCGCCTTTAAAGGAAGTATAATACAAATTTTAATTCTCAATTTTTGAATAAAATTATAAATAAACTTTACAATTTTCCTAAAAATAATTTGACTGAAAATGATATTTTAATAATCATATTAGTTTCCAGTATATCAAAATACATTGTAAATTTATGGTGTAGCCAATTATAAACGGGTAGTTTTTTTAAATACTGGAAACGAGTTTAAACATAATTCATAGAAAGATTTTATCAAGATAGGAAATGGCCAACTATGACCAAATTATTTTTTTCAAATACTGGAAATGGGGCCGAATGGATGTCCCAGAAATTAAAGAAAAGTATTTTTCAACATTTGACAAGGATATTATCAAGTGTTTCCATGACCACATTCGTGATCAGTGTATCAAAATATATAATCGGCGCATTAAAATACATCCATAAACAATGTTTTCTGCAAATCGTTTAATAATTTGAATTATAAAAAAATACAATGAAAACACATCGGTTTCAATATCAATGCATATCATGAATTGTAATAATGTAAATTTATTGAAATGATATATTTTTCACGGGGTAGCTGAGAATAAAAATTAGTGCAAACTAAGAAACAAATACTGAAGTAATCATGAAAAATAAAAAATCTGTCCATTATTTTGCAATATCTGAATAAGCAGTCCCAGAGCGAGGTACAGAAATAATCATAATATTCATTTGATATAATAGAGTTGAACTTAATGTAAAAAAGTTCGCACTTTGGACTCAATCGAGTTTGAAGCACGAGATACGTGATGAGAATCTGTTCGTTAAAGCCGAAGGAGCTTTAACAAGAGAGAATTCACAATCACTAAATTACAGTTGTCAATGATTTGACCCTTTATTTTTAAAGGCCTGTGTACAAATACAAAAGAATATAAATAAATATAATATAAATATAAAATATAATATCGAATTTTTTCAAAAATAGCCGTAACAAAGATGGAACAATGCTAAGGTTATTATTAATTATCACAAAAGAAGTATTCATGTATATCACAGTGATTTTTATACAAGTGTTGTTATTATATATTTGTTTTATAAGTAATAGTTCCAAAAGCATTTAGTAATATAAAACGCAGTGTCTCGTCGTCCCGAAATTCGGGATGACTAGTGCAATATTTTTCATAAGCTTGGCTAGTCGTCCCGAATTTTCGGGCGGGGGGCGGGAAGGCACCCCTGTGATTGACCATAGAAATAATTTTGGTGAAACACCTACCCCTTTTCTAACGTCTCGTGTGGGCGGGAAGGCACCCCTGTGACTGGCCACATAAATAATATTGGTCGGGATGACTAGACACAGCCAATATGAAAATGTCTTTAAATTTTCAACATATTTCTTAATTAGGAAATTAGGTAAATCATCTTAAACACAAAAATCGTATAACTCCGGTTTTTAATTATTTTCCTTGTTATTCACTTTGCGTTAATGAAATGTCAACAAAAGTTTCAGATATACCCAGGAAAATAGTTTTTACGTTACGAATTCTTAGATACGACAAGTTCGTTTAATGAAAAACAGCTTTTGACACTAGGAGAAACATTTGTTTGAATTTATAAAAACGATAATTAGAGAACGGTTTTATTGAATTATATGGAACTTGCAGAAAACTTGTTTAACATGCACTAGAACTTAAATATACAGTTACGAAAGGTTTAAACATTTTTTTCACAATTCAGGGGTGGAAATTTCAATTTTTCATTTGAAATATAAAAAATTACGACTTTTTTGTGATAACTTTCTTTGGGTTCACATATATGAAATTTTAATAACTTTTTTAGTACTTTAGGATCTGAGGTATATGGTATACCAGCAATTTTATGCTGAAAAAATGCATGCCTCTTTGACAAAAAAGCAATAATTTCCAATTTGCCTATAGACGTCAAAAGGTCAAATAAAAAGATGTGTTTGAATTTCTTCCTTATACTTCTAATAGATGTACTAAATAATGGTTCCAATAATTTTTAATTAATTGGATGCTACGAGTGAAAAATTCATTTAAAAATAAAGATCATTTTTCGACTTTTTACCGTGAGAATGCAGCCTTTAAATGTCCAATAAACAAATAAAAAATTCCAAAAAATAGGTTTGGCATACAAAGAATACAACATAACAGTTCTTTTTTGTTTTTCTTCCTCTTCATATCACTTTCCTAATTGTCATATTTCCTGACTCGTTCAGTTTTTATCCTTAAGTAAATTGATAAGTTCGTATCTATCTCTTATGTCTGCATGACATATACAAGCGAAGTAGTAAAATTGTGAAATTTAACACTGAGCAAATAAAGGTTTTGAAACTCTGTACTGCTTTTCCCACTTCATACTGGGAAAAGTTGATGAAATGCGCACTGGTACTTATATAAGAGCAAGAGCAATCAAGCATCTCAGAAAAAGAAGATAACGATTAGTATAAATATTCTCATGAAACATCTTGTGAAACATTCATCAATTTACGGATCTATAAATCAATTAGCACCAATAATTGAAGAAAATGAAGATCATTATTAGTAGTCTAGTTATTAGTTTTGTGATTTTCCTTAATTTTATCGGTGAGTACGAGTATATAATAATTAATACTGTCATGTCATACCTATAGATTTAACAGTCTAACACTTAAAATTTGAACAATTTTCAATTTGAATTTGATTTATTTTTGTTTTTATTTCGTCGGTAATAATATTAAAAACATATACCAGAGTGCTATGTGACAAATTTTATGTTATTATATTCTGCGGCTTTACTTGTAAAAAGTAAATATTGTGCAGCAATTTTAGAAAAGGGGTCAATATATATTTATGCATGTTTTTATAAGATAATCTCTTTAATAGATAAAATTTCACTCAGTTTTATGAAATTTTTTTTACATAATATTGGTTTACAGCTGGTTGACCTATTTCGAATAATGTATATATATATATTTTTTCAATAGTGGAATAAAGCACTTACATCTTAGTACTATTTGGTCAAGTTTATCTTTTATTTTAAAAAAGTGAATTAATATACAGTGATAATGTCCGCTCGATGGATCAACAATACAAATTGAGAAATGATAAAAACCGATTTTTTATAATAATTGTCTACTCAAATTTGAAAATTATAAATATACCTACATAATTATTGTAGATTTAAAGATACTTTTAAGGGCGATTGCCAAGAAGTTGATAATTTCAGACAATAATATTTTCAAAAAAAAAAAAAAACTTCACAGACCGGTATTTCGCAAAAAACCATTGGTGACCGAATCCTTTTTAAATCAGGAGACATATATTTTTTTAATTAACACAGCGATATTTTCACATTTTTTACGATTATCCTATAATTTTAAGGGTCAAATGAGTTTATGCAAATTTCACTTAAAAAAACCACAACAAATAAAGTTATTCCAATTTTTCGTCAGAAGAAAAAGAAATTTTCCTCAAAACCCCTACCTTTTTTTCTGAAATTTTTGGGTAAAATTGGTACATATGGTATTTTTTTCGGGCGAAATTTTTTTTTCAAAGCCTTGTCTTGTTTACAATTTTTGAGGTTTTGAGGTTTTTCTTTTTCAGTTCGTCAAGTTTTTTTCACTCTTTCGAAACAAATTAGAAAAGTGTAAAACAATGCCAATGATAAAGCCATTTCGATTTTTTGGAAAATTATACCGTTACGTCCAATAAAATATCATTTTTCTAATTTAAAGTAAAAAATAACAGTAAAATACAATAAATGCAAGATCTGGAAGAAAAAAATAGAATTTTGGTTTTTCTCGAATTACAAATACATTCCAGGTTTAAATTTTATGGTAAGTTGAATATATATTACATATCACTTGTGAACATTTTAACAAAAAATATGTAGCTGTTTTGAAAAAACTTCGTATATTCATTTTTCAAGAATTCGAAACATCTTTACCATTTTTTATTCTTTTTTTGCTTTTCTCGTCGGTTTCCACAGAGTGAAAAAAACTTGAACAAACTGGAATAACAAAATCATTATCATCGAAAAAGTTGCAAAAAGTCATCCACTTCTGCTCCTTCTGTCCTAGAAGGTAAACAAAAGCGGAAATTCACGCGAAATAACATCGTGCAACACTGTCCCTTGAAGTAAGGTCTCTAGCCGCGGATGAACTTACGCGGCAGACGGGACAGATGGAGATGAAGGTTTCACCTCTGGATACTTTTTTAGAGCTACCATATCTTTGTAGAATGTTATGAGGAACAGTGTTGATGGACCAGATGAAGTGATCCCAGAAGAACAGCCTTTTGCATCCGGTTCGCGATGGAATGAGCCTGACGCTGGCAAGCTGGAATCTTGTTGAGTTGGCTAAGAAATCAAGCTTTCATACCTCCAAGACAGCCGATTATGAGAACTACAAGATGGACTTTGTAGCCTTGGTACAGCCTGCTCAGCTCGAAAAGAAGTGCTTGATATTTCACCCGTTCTTCTTCCTCCTTTGCCGTGATATTACCATCGGCTGGTGCCGAGAATTCAATCACGTAAATGATCTTGGTCTTCAGATCTTGGAGGACAATAGCAGGCTTCGTAGCACTGATACGTTGAGTGGTGAAGAATGATAAATTCCAGTGGATCTTACACTGATCATTCTCCACAACGGACTCGAGTTTCCCCTGGGCGTATGGCAAGACGGGCAATAGATCAACACCATAAAAGTGCCTAAGATGGTAATATGACACTTTTAGAGCCACATTGTGTCTCTCTATGTACCCGTAGCGTGCATATTTTTAACATCCACTGAGAACATGTCCAAGTGTTTCTGGCTCTTGCTTGCACGCTAGGCAGTTTATATCGACTACAGGTACATTCATTATGCGCTTGCGGTAAACTAAGGTGTCTATAACGCCTTCTTGACAGGCAAAAAGAAATCCCTCAGTCTCCGATCTCAATCCAGCAGACTTGAGAAACATGTTGGACAGACCCATCGAGAGCTCTTCTCTACGTATGATGCCGTAGAATTTACCATGAAGGGGCTTGTGAGCATGTTCTCTTAGTAGAAGCGTATGTTCTGCTTTCCTGTACACGAATTTTGAGCACCAAAGGTGTTAGTGATGCTAGGCCATGTGTAGTGTCGCTGGAATCAAATGGGAGGCCAAGCTCCTCTGCGGCCCTATCTGCGGCATGGTATAGAAACGCCGCAGCATGGACGACTTCATGTTGATGTACTAGTCGCATAAGAGAATCTGCGCTATTTAGAACTAAGCAGGCTGTAGCCAGAACCGTTCTTCGATGAAGACACTCTAAGCTTAGCAAGCCTCTACCCCCTTTATCTCGAGGGAGGTATATTTGAGGTACGCAAGATCTAGGATGATGACTTCGCTGGATTTTCATCATCTTGCGTCTGCTTCGGTCAAGTTGCTCATCGATAACTCATCGACGTTCCATTTTACAGCACCAAGCGTGTAGAGCAGTATATGAACGGCCAGAATATTGGTCGCCTGGATCTTATTCTTTCCAGATAATTTGGAACCTCAAATTTTTTTAAGAATTTGGCGATACCTTTTTCCAAGGGCCGTTTTTCACACACGCAAATCTTGGGTTTTCGCTTGCGGTAATCCAACATATGTGTATGTTTCTCCATTATCAAGATGTTGAATGGTATTTCCGCCTATGAGTTGAACATCCTGATCGTCACGCGAAGATGTAGTCTCTAGTCTGCCTTGGGGTAGGTGGACGAAGGCATACTTGTCCAGTCCGAAGCTCATGCTAATCGCTCTAGAGTACCTACTTACCGCCTCCACAAGGATGTAAAGGTCCTCTTTCGAGGAAGCAAAGAGTTTCAGGTTGTCCATGTATAAAAGGTGGTTGACCTTATATTCTCTTCTGTTCGGCGGGCCACATATGTATCCACAGCTTCTGCCTCGCAGCACAATAGATAGAGGCAAGAGGGAGATGCAAAAAAGTATCGGACTTAGAGAGTCTTCTTGGAAGACCCCCCTCTTATATGTGATGAAGCTTGTAGTCACTAGTCTTTTGTCAGATGTTATGACAAATCTTGTCCGTCACAAAAACATAAGCTCTTTTATGCATCTCACTATTTTTGGATGCACCTCCAGGCACTCAAGGAGCTTAATAAGTAGCTCACGCTTCGTGTTATCGAATGCCTTACGGTAGTCAATCTAGGCCAAGGACAGATTGCGTCGATACCTGATCGAGTCCTGGGTAATACACCTGTCTATAAACAGGTTCTCCCTGCGACCTGCTAGCCCTCTCTTTCATCCACGTTGTCCAACTATTGCACTCCATACCGGCTTAATAGATTTTAATATCCTCTCTTTAAACAAGCTATTGCCTGTAGTTCTTTGGACTTAACAAATCTCCGGTCTTAGGGATTAATACCGTGCGTCCTTCCACTAGCCACTGCGGGACGGGTTGTTCTCCGTTTAAGAAAGTAGTAAATATGCGAGCTAGATGTTGGTGCGTAGAAGTGAACTTCTTCCACGAAAAGTTGTTGATTTTATCTGGCCCTGGCGCTGAATAGTTCTTAGTTCTAGTGATAACTTTCTTCACTTCTTCAGCAGTAATTAGTGGACAGTCTTCCTCTGGACCTTGTAACCTTTGCCTTTGGCAAAAGTTACGAAAAAGTGATATATCTGAAGCGTCTTCATTTAGGTGATAAGTATCTCCATATACTTGCTCCCAGAAGACTTGAATCTCTTCTCGGCTAGGCGGATTTTCAACGGCACGTGACGTTTTATTGAACAGACGGGAATGATGAGTAGAAATGGTGGAATTTTCCTGAATCCACTTTACTCGCCGTTCAAGGCGCTGTTTCGCTGTTGAAAGAGATCTTATTTTTTTCGTCCAGTGCTGCTTGATGGTCAACAGTTTACACTTGTTCAGCGTGTGATTTGCTTTCCTTAAGTTTCAAGCAAGTGCCCTAACTTTTGGAGTGAATTTTTTATTTGATGTTATGTAGCTAATCACGCACTGAATATTTGATGCATGCCGCTTCGCCGTTTCAATTTTAAACTGAAGCTGTGCAATACGCTCGCGAGTCTTACTCAGACGTACAGAAGTATTGTTACTTCTATTGTCGCGAAGCAGGGAGACCGCATCTCGTAAACTACACAGTTCAGATTCCAGAGATTAACATCTTCGGGGAGCAAATCGGGGAGAGCAGTATTAGCTTCAGCTAATTTGTCCATCCTGAGAATGACTTTTTGGTGGATAGATCTCCTACTTCTCATGTTGGCATTATCGGCTATCTGCAAAGGTGGTCTTGCTGGAACGGGTGGAATGTTTTCTGGCGGATGTTGCTCTTCTTCTTGTTGATAAAGAGCTTCATATCCGTTTTTTCGCCCAAAGGATACCTGATCTCTTAAATACTGAGGCGTTTTATGAGCTTATTCCGGGTGCATATAGATCCAACGGTCATGTAAACTCTGCATGAATCCTCTTCGCGCCGGTGAGCTTCTTTGCCAACAGGTGAGGATGACCCTCCTGAGTTGGTCCGACCATTTAAATCGATGTTCTTGCGTTTGTCCGGGGCCATTGCCTGGTCGTTGCCTCGATTCGGTCCTATTGCCACTCCCAACTGAACTATGTCCTCTATCCGAGAGAGGCCTATTGTGGGTGGCACTGCGCGATACTGGTGACGTACCCGCATAATTTGTTGCATTGGGGAGTTAGCCCAAACCAACGTGGCTGACTGCAAGAGCCGGAGCTCTCGACCGATGGGGTCGCCACATCCCCACAACTCAATTTATAATTATTATTATAATTACACAGCCCAACAAAAAAGTAGGTTGTCCGACGGACTGAAGTAGTCACATCCTATGAATTTTGGGTCGCTGAATCCGAATCCAAGGTCAGAATTCCGGCATCACCGTCAGGTTTTTTTCTAACCTTGTTGTTGCTATTTTTCCATTGAAAAATATGTAGAAAAAACCCGTTCCAAAATATGGAAAAATTCAAAATCAACACGACAATAATATTTATAAGGAGAATACAATTTTTTTTACGTCTGGGAAAATTTAATAATTTATAAATTCAGGTAAGAGAATCTAATAAATACGACATCTTGCAGACTAACTGTTAATCTGGAAGATATCGTATTTATTAGGGTCTCTTACCTAAATTCATGAATTACGCCAATAATATATAAAATATAATATAAAAAATATAAAATAAATAAATAGAAACTTGTGGAACACATTTTGAAGTTTGAACTGATTGTTAATATCACAACTCTAGAATATTTAACTCTACTGTTGAGTTTTATCTTTTTAACTCAATACGAGTTATATCTATTAATCCTGTATATAAAAAAATTGTGTTGATATCATTCAGCTATTCTTTATTTTAAATTTGTAGTGATATTTGCTGTGTGATTACTCATTTTGCGTATTTTTTAATTTATGATTTCTAAACGAAGACGTCTGAAATTTCGAAACTTTACTGATTTGGCATTTCATTTAACTAAGTTATTGAGACATTTAGAGAAAAATGTATTAATCATAGCAATTGTAGAATATTTCTGTCTTAAAAGATAAATGCTTTGGCAATCACCCATAAATATATTGATCTCTGTCCACGGACAAAACTTCAAAGGAAAAACAATTTTTGACAAATTGCGTACCGTACAATTCATAAAACTAACCTTATTCAGCCGTTCTAATTATTAAATCGAGTATCAAAATTTGTTTCTATTTATTTTTACAGAATTAAGTTTGCAGAGCACGTACGGGAACGGAGAAAATTTGGGTACCGTATAATTGATAAAACTGTTCCTAATGCAATAAGTATTAAGTCGTTTTCATTCGTATTTTAAATATTAAAATCCATTTTTTTCCTTTTTACAGATTTAACCTTACAACTCGGACGCGGAAACAATTTGGGTACCGTATAATTGATAAAAATGTCCCTATTAACCGTAATTAGTCACATTTCAGTAGAATCGCATAATAGACACACTGGGTCCTGATTATATTATGGTATATTATGTATATTATGGTATATTATATCATATAAATGGTACCGGAGAATTTATACAAATGCCCTTATTAAGTCGTTCTAATTATTATTATTATAACATTAAGCCATTTCGCTTTCGGGGTAGGCGTGACTTGCTCGGTGAGGAAAGGAGTAATGTGAGGTAGGGGGTACAGATTTTTTAGATTGATCTAGAATTCTCGTGTTATTTATTCAAATGACACGTTCGTTCCGCAACACTGTTCCCACCCAGGTTGCTGGTCAATCTCTCTGGCGACCACCCTAAGTAAAGAGCCTCACAAAATTGTTATGTGTGGTTCCCCACTTGGGTCCATTAGTATCCAAGGTCTTTGTTTCAGGCGTCATTTACTCTATTGTCACTCTGTTTACAAACTATTTGTCGCCACACTTTTCTGTCCTGGCATACTACTGTAGCTTCCTTCACGTCCATGCATTTTTTTATGCAAGCTCTCGTGTTTCTATGGCTTCTTATGTCTCTTCGGATTAATTCTCATTCACACATTCTAACCATTTTTTCGGCGGTCTGCCTCTGGGCATTCTGCCATTTACTTTACCTTTATACACTTGTTTCGTCAGTCGTTCATCTTTCATACTTTCAATATGTCAGAACCATGTTATTTGATTTCTTTTCCATATGTCAACTAGTGTCTCATCTGCACCACATTCATTTAGGATTATCTCGTTTCTCACTTTGTCTATCAGTGTTTTCCTGCATATTGTGCGCAGAGGTTTCAACCCAATCGCGTTAGTTTGACTTTTATCCTTGTCTTGACAGGTCCATGTCTCGCTACCGTATAGTACAGTCGGTACAAACATAGAACTATGTACTGCCATTTTAGTTTTTTTTTTATATGTTTTCACTTCTAAGAATGGATCCTGCTCTACCGATAACCTTCTTACCCTCATTCATGAGCCTATCTAACTCCTCATCTATCTTTCCGTCGCTAGTGAATAGGCTACCCAGATATACGTACTTATCAGATATACTTACTCATATAGTGTTCTAGTCTCTCATAATTTAGGACAATGTTGCACATTGTTTTCTCACCTTTTCCTTCACACACCATGATTTCTGGTTTGTTTATGTTAATTTTGAGGCCCAATTCTTCATGTTTGTAATCAGTTTATTTAACATTCTTTACAAGTCCTCGATTGAATCTGCTATAACAATCTTGTCATCTGCGAAAGCTAACCCACGTACCCTCAGTTTCTCGAGATCTACACCTTCTTCGTCGAAGAGGGCCATTCTTAGACACTTATCTATAAATATAATAAATAGCCATGAGGACATAACGGATCCTTGTTTCACGCCTTGCATAATATCGAACCAGTTACTCAGTTTCCCATTAACCCTGACACTCGCTTTACTATCTGCGTATATTGTTTGTATTGCTTTTACTTGACTCCGTATTCTTTAAGGACTTCCCAAAGTTTACTTCTATTCACCTTGTCAAATGCTTTTTCTAGGTTAACAAATGCACAGAAAACATTCTTTCCTACTCTCAAAATTTTTTCTGTGATATGTCTTAAGCTAAATATTTGATCTGTACGTGATCTACCTGGCATAAATCCAGTTCGGACTCCCCATATCTTTTTTTTTTCTGTTATTTTCATTACGCTACGAATAAGTATTTAAGCATTTCAGCGCTAATGCTGTCTACACCTGCAGCCTTACCATTTTTTAAGTTCCTAATTATGTCACTAACCTCAGTGACACAGACTTTCTCAATTGGGTTTTCTAATGCATTATGTTCTATGTCGCAGTTGTTTTACGCTGTAGCTTCACCTCCTCATAATTCTTTAAAAGAGTCTTTTAAAGCGTCTACTATCCCGTCTGTATTATATAACATTTCACCTTTGTTGTTTCTCATGCTGACATACTCTGTACTTTTACTTCCCTTCATCTCTTTAATCGCTAAGACCTGTGATGTTTGATGTTCTCTTGTAGGCTTTTTTCTTTTCTTGCCGGGCTGCCTAAGTTTATCATTCCACCACGCATCGCCAGACTTTCTTCCTGCCACTGCCGTACCACACACTTCAATCGCTGTTTTAACAATGATATCCCGTAACATAGTCCAAGCGCTATCTATATCTTCATTGCTTCTAAGCGCCTCCCAAGTTGCTTCATCTATGCGTTCGTTTATCTTATTCTGAAAATCTATTCGCACTTCCGGTTTCTGTAAATTTTCAATCGTGATTCGCGATTGTTTCGTTTTTTTTGGTTCTTTCGCTTCTCCATCCCCACCCTAAGTTTATTCTGGAGACTAGAAGGTAATGATCAGTATTCCATTCAGAACCCCTCATGACTCTTGTATCTTTTACTAGTTCTCTTAGTCTTTCATCCGCAATAACGATGTAAATTATACTGTGGTTATTTCCTTTACACCAGGTGAACGTGCGAATCATTTTATGTCGAAACCAAGTATTTGTAATGAATAGAATTATAAATTAACAAAAGTTAAAGCATGAGCTAACTAATTTTTCCCCGTTATAATTTTTTCTTGGATCCCCAAACATACCTAGCACCCATTCTGTACTTGTATCCTGACGTTGCACACCGACCCATCCGTTCATATCTGCTAGCAGAATTATGTTTTCACATTGATCGCAAGTACTTTTGTATCCTTTAAAATTGTCCCAGAAGGCGTCTTTGACTTCTCTCGGATCGCTATCAACTGGGGCGTCGCACGCTATGATAAACAATCTTCTGATTCCTACCTTCATTTTATCCCACAACAATCTGGGAGATACAAAATCATGATCTTTGAGATGCTGTCTTGCTTTTTCATTCATAATCAAACCGAGCCCTTGACTACCATGTGATTCACTATCTACTCCTGACCAAATTTCAAAACCGCGTTTCAACACCCCATTTTCTATGTTCCTACTTTCGCATCCCTTTTTCTTTGTCTCAGGTACACATAAAATATCTAGCTTGCTTACGTACATAGTATCTCGTAGTTCTCCTACCTTAAGAGCATTCACCCCTCTAGCATTCCAAACACCCAGTCTCCATTCATCGCCTGAAACTCGACCTTTGCGTTTACCGCGTGTATGCATTTCGTCAATCAAACTTTCAGTTCATTACGAGGCTATATTATTGTTTGTATTATTCATTGCTTAGATTTTACACCCAACTACCACTTTTATGCGCAAAATTTATTTTGCGAGTCGATATCATGGGCAAACTGAGTAGTGATTCATCGTATGGTGGAGAGTCTAGTTGTAACGTCAGTCCCACCAAACGTTGGTGGCTGAGGGGGCGGGGGGAGGACAGAGAATGGGAACCGAGAAGAGTCGTAATTGGTTGGTGTTTTATGCTGAGAAGGTCATCAGCCTGCCGCAGCGTTGCATTAGATAGGAGTTCATATGTTCCTATATCTTCCAATTCCCAGTCTATCTCTAGGCAC
>CAKNYM010052348.1:79923-271562 GCA_932195095.1 Andricus curvator | reverse complement strand
TTGAAATAATTGAATTAAGGAATTATAGGTTTTAGAGAAAAATCCATGTATTTAAAGAATCTTTGAAATATCGCATCAAAGGAATCGTCATCAGTACATTTTTCGAATTTTTAACCTATCTAAAGTGCCGTTGGAAAAATTAATCCCTGGAAAATCTCAAAAAGATCTAACATGTGAGAATTTCTTAAACATTTTTGAAATTCCTTTGAATCAATTGAAATCAATTGAAAATTCCTACGAATAGAGAGAGGAAAAATCTTGAAATATTTGAAATTCCTTAAAATCTCACGAAGCATTTCAATTTTCTTGAATAAATTCTTTGAAATTCGATAAAGAATTATGTATATATATGAAATTTTATCCTGCTTGAAATATTAAAATTAAAATAATTCTAATGATTGAACTGCAATATTGGACAAAAATCCATGAATTTAAAATGCATTTAGGAATGTTTGTAAATAACGCGCCAAGGAAAACGTCATGAGTTTTATTTTCGAGTTTTCAACCACCTTAAAGTATCTTTAAATATTACCCCCCCCCCCCGCTCTATCATTATCTTTGAAAATTTTACTACAGCAAAATTAATATAAATTGGTATAAAAGAATAACTCATCTTTAAAATAGGCCTTAGGCTCTTCTATTTTCTGTCTAATTTCCAGGTTAAACTTGAGTTACGCAGTTATAAATCTTTAATGAAGTTGTCTGTATACAGATACACAGTTTAAAGAAAAATAATCAAAGTGTAAAATTTTATATTTGGTTTCTTTCCTATCTTCAGATAAACGACTGACTCCTTGACGCACTGAGTCCTAAAAATGTAAAAAAGTGGCTAGGTATTATTTAAGGATTGCAAAAGATGATCTTTTAGTTTTTGTCACCAAAATTAATTGTTTAAATATAAAACAAATCGGTCAAGTTAAGGTAACAAGCTCCTATATGAGAAGCTCGAAAATTTGTTGGGGTGATTTCCACCCCGTGTGACTAATTAGGGTTAAGTCGTCCTAATCAATATATTGAGTATTAAAATCTGTTTATGTTTCTCCATACAAAATCAGGTCAGCAGAAAATACATTTCAACAAAAATGGTACCGTATAATTTATACAAATGCCCTTATTAAGTCATTCTAAACAATATTTTATATATTAAAATCTTTTCATATTTTTTGTTACAAAATTAGGTCAGCGAACGAGAATTGGAAAAAGATTGGGTACCGTATAATTGATAAACATGTGTCTATTAAATCTTTTTAATTAATATTTTAAGAAATCAAAACCGTTTCTATTTCTTCTTACAGAAATGAATTCGCAGGGTGAACTCGTACCCGTAGATGTACACATACCTGTACGCGGAATCCCGGGAATCCCCGGAATCCCCCCCAGACCCCCTGGTCGTCCAGTTGGGAGCAAGACCAAAAAGGGTACTATATAATTTAGAAAAATATTCTACTCTCTGAATCTGAATTAGTAAAAATTAAACTAATTAAATCAATATTGATGATTTCAACTGATAAATCAGTTATTTTTCAAATTTCAGTGATTGAAATAGTAAAATACATTTTGATAGTCACACTTAAAATAAAAAACATGACGATAATTTTATTTTTTGAGTCAGCGTCTAAAATATTTTTAATTTCGTACAACACATCTTTTATATTTTCGAAATTCCTCCCACCAGTTATAAGAAGAAACCACAGTAACATTTTTCAAATGTATCGATAACCGTCTTCACTGGTCGAAATACTGTAAAAAGAGAGAAAATGAGATGATTTTTCACGAAAATAAGGAAATATATTCTTTCAAATAAAATGAACGTAGGGGACTATATTAAATTCTATTTGAAACGCTTTAAATTCCTAAAATTTCGAGTAAAAATATTGCATTTTCAGCAAAATAAATGAATTTCTGACCAAACAGTTGAATTTTCAACCAAAAAGTTGAATTTTCAACTGAAATGGTGAAAGAAATACGACTTATTATTACAATAGTTAAATTTCTACTTATAGAGATGAGAAAGTAGTTCAACTTTAATAAAAAAATATGAATTTTCAACCGGAAAGATTAATTTTCTACCCAAAAATAAAGATGTTTTATTAAAATAAAGTAAATTCAAACCAAATAGTTGAATTTCCAAATAAAAAATGTAAATTTTCAACCAAATTGTGGAATTTTTAATTAAAATAGATATATTTTCAACAAAAAATGGTATCGATGAATTTTCAGATAGAAAAAATAAACTTTAACCAAAAATAGGTCATTCAACAAAATAGCTAAATTTTCAACCAAAGAGATGAATTTTCAACTTAAAGTAGGCATTTTCAGCAAAAAAAAAAAAAATTTGAAAAAGTTGTTTAACATTTAACCCAGTCGTTGAATTTTTAACAAAAAAAGATAAATTCTTATAGAAAAATGTAAAAGTTGATAATTCGACCAGGAATTTTTTTTATTCAAAATAAAAAAAAGTTTAATTCAATTAGGAAAATACGAAATTTCAACAAAATAGTTGAATTTTAAAACCAAAAAGATTAATTTTTTACCTAAAATGAAGATTTTTCAATTGAATAAATGAATTTTTAACTAAAAACGATAAATTTTTGACCAAATAGTAGAATTTTCAACTAAAAAAAGATAGATTTTCAACAAAAAATGGAAAAGTTAAATTTTCAGATAGAAAAATTAACTTTCAACCAGAAAAAAACGGATTTTCAATAAAATAGTTACAGTTCCAACCAAAAAGAGATAAATTTTTAACTAAAATTATGAATCTTCAACAACAACAAAAATTTCAACAAAATAGGTCAATTTTTATCTAAAGGAAATGATTTTTCAACCAAGAAAGAAACATAATTTCAAACAAATTGTTTAATTTTCAAATCAAAGCGACGAATTTTCAACTCGAAGATATGAGTTTACAACAAAAAACTTAATTTTCAACCTAATAGTTGCATTCAAAACCAAAAAGAATTACTTTTTGACAAAATTGTTGAATTTCCAAGCAAAAAAAAAAAGAATTTTCTACAGAATACATAAATCATCAACTAATAAAGATCAATATTCAAGCAAAACTGAAATAGAGTTACAATTTTCGTTAGAAAATTTATTTTCAAAAAAAAAAAAAAAAAAAAATTGATTAGCAGTTTGAACTCGAAAGTTCATTGCCTCACTACCCGATTCGGGTAGTGTTTCTAGGTGGATATTTACTACCAATGTGGGCCCACCACACCCACGACGGGCCAACAGCACGCAGGTATTCCTGAACGGTTACCCATCCAAGTACTAACCGCGCCGAACAATGCTTAACTTCAGTGATCTTACGAGAACTGGTGTTTCCAGAGTGGTATCGCCGTTGGCAAATTTATTTTCAAAACCAAGAAAAAATGAATTTTCAACAAAACATTATGATTTTCCACCAAAGAGATGCATCTTCTATCAAATTGTTAAATTTTCCACCGTAAGATATGAATTGTCAACAAAAAATGTTGGTTGATATTTAAACTAAAAAATATTTTTATTTTAAATAAAAACTAGTTGAATTCAACCAAAAAAGACCACTTTTTAACAAAATGGTTACATTTTTAACCAAAAAAAAACTTGAAATTCCCACCTAAAGAGATGAATTTCCAATAAAAAAAGTTCATTTTCCACCAAATAGTTCAATTGTCAACCCAACAAGACAAATTTTCAAACAAAAAGGAATACTTTTTAACATAATTGTTGAATTTTCAACAGAATAATTAAATTTTCAACCGAATTAATAAATTTTTAACCCAAAATAGTGAATTCACAACCAAAAATATATTAGTCGGCTTTTCAATCAATTAGAATCAACTTTCAACCAGAAATAGTTGGATTTTCTTAATTGTTTCTATTAATTCAGTTCGTATATAAGTCGAAAAACATGAAAAAGGGGAACAGAGGGGTATATGGGAAAGAGTGAAGATTTCTAGAAATAAACAGGAATTTTAATAATTTACGTGTAAACTAAAGAATAATAGTAGAAATAAATATTAAGGTGCATTTTTAATAATTGAGGTTAGAAAAACTGGAAATTTTTCTCAGAAAATAAAGTTAATTTTCCACTGCACACTTTTTTATTTTGTACTGAACCCTGTTTCGTGTGTGTTTTTTTTCATATCAAAACTATTCATATAATGCTGCAGTTGCACTTGTCATAAAAAATATAAATAAATAAAATATTTCTTACATTGAATTTCTTTGTGCAGGATCATTTACATAAAAAATTTTGCGTATAGCAATAATTACTAATTGAATCAGTATATTTTTATGAATTATCAGTGACTGAATTCTGGCTACAGCAATTAGTTGAATTTAATTAAAAATCAGTTATATTTTACTAATTCAAACTTAGAGAGTATGAAGTTATGATTCATATTTTAATATTAAAGTCCGTTCATATTTCTTGTTACAGCAAAAATTGGACCGTCTGGATCGGGTACCGTATGATTTATAAAAATGTCCCTATTAAGTCGTTCTAATTCGTATTTCAAGTATTAAAATCTGTTTTTATTTCTTGTTACAGAGTCAGGTGGGCAGTTCGGACCAGCACCCGTGGCAGGTACCGTATGGTTTATAAGAATTTTCGTACACTGAAAAAAATTGCTATGGTAAAGACAACAATAGTGGTATGGTTGAAAAAAGTAGTGAAGATTACCATTTTTTCAATAATTTTATTCTGGAGTAGAGAATAGAACTAATTTGTATTGGTGCATTGAATGCAGTTAAAATTGCCGGATTAAGAAAACTGGGGCTCCTAGGCCACAATTACTTAGGGGCCCTTACCCCTAACCTCGTTTTTATACTCTAATATCTTTGAAATTTAACTAAAAAATTTTATTGAAACGTGTAAACATTAGTTTCCGATAATTGATTTTCAAAATTTCATTTTTCATTCCTAAAAAAAAGTAATTACATAAAGTTGTCGAAATGAAAAAGAGGAATGTTCTAAAGGTCGCAATTTTAACCGATTTTAACATTTCTTTTTTCAAATTTAAACCTATTCAGATTTCTAAGAGCTTCCCCCCAAAAAAAACAAAGGAATAACATAAACAAAATAATTTCACTGCTATTCTTACAAATAATTGTTATAAAAAAATCCACTTAGATCGCATTTTTGAACATAAACATTTTTTATTTCCTATGAGATCATTTCATTTCATGTCAAGGATAATAGATTTATATAAGATATTACTATTTCACGACAACTCAAGAATAAAATTAGAATAAAAAATGTTGCCATTCAACAAAAATTCTCATTGTTATGTATAATTTTTATAAACAAATTCATTCATATCGTATTTTTAACAAGAAAATGTTTCTTTTCTGCAGGACCACTTTTTTCATCTCAAGAATAATATCGTCATATAAGAAATTAAACTTGAACGACAGTTGTTACTATTATAAACAAATTCACAGATATCGCATTTTTGGCCATAAAACTTTTTTATTTTATCAACTCGAAAATTCGTTTTTGGGTTGAAAATTCAACTATTTTGGTGAGAAATTAGCTTTTTTGTTTAAAATTGTCATTTTGGTTTGCAAATTGATCTAGTTTGTTAGAAATTTCATCATTGTCCGTTGAAAATGCAACCGTTTGCTTGAAAATTAATCTGTTTTGGTTGAGCATTCAGCCACTTCGTTGAAATTTCGCCTTTTTTGGTGGAAAATTAATCTTCTTGATTAAAAATGCAACTACTTGGTTAAAAGTTGAACTCCTTTGTTTGAAATTAATTTTTTGTAATTACGATAAGATCCCATTTTATTTAAAAATTCACGTCTTTGGTTGAAATCTTTTTTTTCATGAAAATGTAACTATTCCATTTTTGTTTGAAATATCATATTTTTAGTATGAAAATTAGTCTTTTCTGGTTGAAAATTTATCTTTTTTGGTTGAAAATCAATTTCTCAAGTAAAAATTTAATTATTCCATTTTTGGATGAAAATTTTTATTTTTTAATTGTAAATTCAATTATTTGGTTAAAAATTCACATATTTTGTTAAAAATTTATCTTTTTGGTAGAAAATTAATCTTGGCGGTTGAAAAACATTGTTAAAAATTAATTTCTTTGTTGAAGATTCATAATTTAAGTTAAAAATTCAACCATTTGGTTGAAAATTTATCTATTTAGTTGAAAATTGACGTATTTTGTTAAAAATTGGGCTTCTTTGGTAAAAAAAAAATTCATCTTTTTGATTGAAAATTCACATTTTATGGTTAAAAATTCAAATACTGATAATCTCTTGTGTCCCGATATTATTTTTGAGATGAAAATAAGCGATGTCGTAGAAAAGTAAAATTTCCTTGTTAAAAAGGCAATGTAAGTGAACTAAGTAAAAATTATCAAGAAAATTATTCAGATAAATTATGTTTGCTGTTAAATGGCAATGTTTTTCCTGATAATATTATTCTTCAGAGGAAAAAAGAAGTTACTCGACTAATAAAAAAAAATTGTGATTTTTAAACATTTTTCAACTTGACTAACAAGTTGGAGAACGTTTTTTCAAACAAATCAGCCTCTAAAGACCTCTTTGAAATTTAATTAGCTTCAATTGAAAAAAATAAACTTGAAAATTACTTTTCATAGAAAATTAGTTAGTAGCCGTCCATAAACTACGTTATCAATGTGTGGATGGGGGGGGGGGGGAATCTGCAGTTTGGAACAGATGCTGGCCAGGCGGAGGGGGAGGGGCAGTGAGAGTAACGATCCAAACTTGAATAAAGTTTAACGTTTCCAAGAAACTTAATCTTTTTCTCGGTTTTTCGCTCAAACTCGAACTGAATTAATAAGAAAAATCAAAGTATTTTTGGTTAAAAGTTGATTTTCACCTTTTGTGGTGAGAAGGTTATCTTTCTTGGTCACAAATTTATCTTTCTTGCTGAAAAATGCACTTTCTGGGCTAAAATTCAACTGTTTTGAAAAGAATTCGCCTTTTTTGCTTGAAAATTCAAATTTTTGGTTAAAAGTTCAACCATTTTATTAAAAGTTTGTCTCTTTTACTTAAAAGTTCAACTATTTGGTCATAAAGTAAACTTTTTGGTTAAAAATTCAAATATTTGGTAAAAAAGTCAAGTATTTTGTTAAAAATCGTTTCTTTTGCTTCAAACTTCTATTCGGCTGTAAATGCAATTTTTTTGTAAAAAATTATATATTTTTTTTAGAAAATTCAGCTTTTTGGTTGAAAATGCAACAGCTTTTGGATTGAAAATTCATCTTTTATGGTAAAAAAGTAATCTCTCTTGGTTGAATATGAACGTTTTTAGCTAAAGTTCAACTGTCTTAAAAAAATCGTCTTTTTGGCTTGAAAATTTAACTGTTTGGGGTGAAAGTTCAACTATTTTATTGAAAGTTCATCTCTTTTGCTTGAAATTTCAAACATTAAGTTGTTAATGCAACTGTTTGGTTGAAAATGAATTGTTTTTTGTTGAAAATTCGTATTTTTGGGTTGGAAATTCATCTTTTTTGGTTAAAAATTCAACTATTTTGTTAAAAGTTAAATACATTTTGACTTGAAATCCAGGGGATTTAAAGCGTTTCATATACTACGTTACTTTCGGGAGTTGGAAGGGTTAATGGGGTTAAAAATAGCTTAAAATTGGTAACGTAGTTAATGGACGGCACGTTAGTCACCAGGAATTTTCTTCAGTGTATTAAGTAGTTGGAATTCATTTTTTTTTTTATTAAAATCTGTTATTATTTATTTTTACAGAAGTAACAGATCAACGCGCAAAGATCGTAATACTTGGAATGTTTCAAGCTCCAATCGGAAGTTATGAGCCTCAGCCTCTTCAAGGACGAGGACGACCCGGAATGAGGGATTCGGGACTTATACATGGCAAGTATGATCAGATGCCTCTTCCTGCGGACTTATGGTACAAAACAGGTGAAACTTATTCAGAAATAGTAGGACCACTGCCTGCATTAGTAAAGGATAATTACATCATTGGAAGATACAATCATGGATATCTTCTTCCAATATATAATAGTATTTACCAAATGGTTAAGATAAACATACATAACCATAATGACGTTGTTGTACTAAACGGTAAAACAGCTAAGCAATTAAATCTTATGAGGCCTATCACACCTGAGAATACTTCTAATTATTATCGGACACAAGCTCCTAATTCATACGAAATCACACAGATGAACCATTAAGTCATTTTATGCCAACTAAACTCAAGTCAAGCTGATTATGTATTCTGAAATTCTGCTTCTTGACACAAATCGAATTTTCTCTTGAATTTAAGATGAAAAGTATTGTTAATTGTCTCAAAGGGAATCCTTTTACAGTAAGCATTATTCTTTTGCAAAAAAACTTCGCCTAATCTTGCAGCCAAATAATTCTGTTTATGTTAAAAATATATTCACGTGGTTCAAAACAAAACAGACAAGAGGACGATGCCTTTGTTTCGAAACAACTTTTTCTCTGAGTGTGAATAATTGAGCAGTGCTTGGACATCAAACGAAATTTGTCATACTTTTTACTTCATGAATGCATTCATAGTTTTCACACAGAAAAATTTCTAGTTCTTGTTACAACTTAATTTAAGCCTGTTCTTTGTATTGATAGAAGTACATGTTAAACAATTAAGCTAATGAGAGATGTTTCAAAATCATGCTTAAGCAGAAATGCCTCCCTAGGTACAATATATGCAAATATATCTTTTATTAGGATAGTCTAATATATAATATCTATATATTCTATACCATTATACATATTAAAGCTAATATAATATATTCTTGTAATCTTCCGACTGAATTTAGAAAGAAATTGTTCAGATTGAATTATTGTTATGTTTGAAATAGGTAATGTTATCATCATATGAGAAGTATGTTAAGATGCAACATATGAATTCAAACAAATGATCTAGTTGGTAGTTTTTTTTCTTAAAAATTGAATAAAAATAATAGCCGTTTTACTCTAAAGTGAATATAGATAGCTGTCAGGAAATTACATGTTTTGTATCCGAATCCTTCAATTATGTTGAAAACAGATGTAGGATGCAGGAATATTTTCTAATAAAAATCGTTCAGTGGTTTAACAAGGTCTTATTTGTCTCTTAGATTTGGATAAATATTATAGATGTGTAGAAACGAAATTAATCAACTTCACTATCAGCAAATAAATATTTAGTTAATCTGTTCTGCTTTCACGTTTTCAAGGTGGGACGTCTAGATAAGCATATATATAAGAATATAATATAAAAGTAAATTAAATGCGCACTTGTATTTTATACGTAATGTAAATTGAAGAACAGCATAATAATACTTCAGAAATGAAAGATAACGGCTTGTATATATACTCTCAATAGTCATCTTGCAGAACATTCATCAGTTAAAAAAATTATGCGTAAATCAGTGCCTCTACTAAAAAAATGAAGATAATTATTAGTAGTCTAATAGTCTTTATTTTGGCGGGTTTCTCTCATTTTGCCGGTAAGTACGAGTTTATGATGATATAATATCATATTTATAATGTAAAGTATATCTTTTAGAATGGACTTCATTTTTTATATTAATATAATTTAATTTCCTTTCTTTCGTCGATAAATTTTAAGTAAACAAAGACGTAAGAGATCCTTATCACACATGAAATTTGTCAAGAGAAAACTGGTATCATAATTTCAGGGATTTTGCTGAATTATTACTACAATGACTGGGATATTTTTATGTTGGAAATTTTTCAAACCAGAGTATTCCTTTCATTCCCAATTATGCCGAGCATAAGAGATTTTTTATGACATTAAAAACGGATGCTTCTAAACTTTACAATTTCAGCCACATGGGCCAACATTTATCTTCTGTAACTTCGTGGAATTGTTCTTTTTTATCATAGGGCATTTTGTACATCTTACAGACAACATTCGTAGGATATACCGTAAAATCCCACAAAGAAAAAAATTCTCGGTGCAATAACTAAAAGTCATTATGGAGTTTAAAATAGCCCTAGCTGACGGTAACTTGTATAAAAAAAATTTTTTTGCAGAATTTCAATATGTTTGTTGCCATTCAAGAATAAGCCGCTATATAGCATCATATGGTCGTTGTGAATAAAAAGACATAATCATTAAAATTAAGAGTTGAGTATATATTTGAAGTATAAAGGCAACGTTTCGGTCTGTTAATGATCCTTTTCGAGCCTCATTGTAAAATCTAAAATAACTTAATTATAGTTCAAATAAAATGAATATAGCTAAAGCAATGAATTTCGTAGGAAATAAAAGGAAGTGATCAACTCTGATTGAATAAATCTTTGCAACTACTTGCGATCAAACAAACTAATTACTCCGTATTATTCAATATTCTATCAGCTAGTGTCAAGTTCGCTTTAGGTAAAAGAATTATTTTTTAGTCAAGATCTGTACATCAATTTTTACGGTCACTTAAAAAAAGGGAAGGCTCAAGTTTAGAAGATTAGCCTAATAGTGGTAAGAATAATGTTGCATGAGCATATAATTCGCCGGAAAGTAAACCGAAAAAAATCGGCCAGTACCAAAAGCTTCTAGCAAATTAATAATAAGCAAATAGAAATCCCTCTTTTTCATTAAAAAAAGCATAGTTTATGTTCTGATTTCCATATACACATAAGGAGCTATAATTTAAGCCGCTCCCAATGAAAATCTGACTACTATTTTGTATGATAAGACACTCATAAAAAACCGTGTTCCGTATTGACATATAAATTATATTCATTCAATTATAATAGAAATAAAATATTGTCACACTGTCAGGTTTAAGTTCAATGAAAAATTCTTATTACGAATATTTAAATCGTTATGACCCTACATTAGCAAAAAAAAAAAAAATTCTTAAGTAAAATCTCATGCATCAAAATTATCTCATTTTTTTAATTTTTTAATCACTAATAAGAAAAAAAATAACTCTCCATAGAAATAGAAATGTTAGTAGTCCGAAAGTAGGAATTTCCTGTTTTTTTAAAATATTTCTTTAACTCAGGTAACAAAAAAAGAACACTATAATATTTCAAATTTTATTTTCTAATGCATATCTACAAGCGAAAGCCTGCGATTCAAGCAATCTTTGAAAAAAATTGGACTGAGAGGAAAGGTTCCAGCATAGTGGTCTAAGAATTGAATTTCCTCATTTTTTTAAATTACTTGTAACACAAAAACAACATTATAACATAGGAAATTTTTTTTTAAATTCACATCTACATAATGAGGCCTAAAAAATAAAGTCGACTGTCTTACAGATATTTTTCGTTTAAATTATGAAACTAGATACGATGCGAAGGCACCGCATGGAGCAATCATGGAGCAATCTGAATCGCTGCATTATTAAAATAGTTGCGAAAATTTATTTATCGCGTTTGTCTGAAGTTTGACACGAATGGTTTCTGAATTTGAGAAACCCCAAATATTCATAAATTCATGAGAACGGATTATCCATGTTGTATGTAGATGTCCCAAAATACACATTAAGAAATAATGACAAACAAATGTTAATAATGATTTGTGATTCAAGGGTGAACGTTGTAAATATAGGTGATTTAAAAAAATTTTAGTTGCTTTTAAATATTTTAATGGCAGTCCATGGAATTAGATAGAAGTTAGTTTATATTTCTTCTTCTAGAATTATAAGCTTACAGAGCGGACACGGACAAGTGTAAATTATGGAAATGTCCGTATTAATAGTCGTAATTAATACTTTGAGTGCTAAAATCCATTTTTATTTCATGTTGCAGAATTAAGTTTTCAGAGCGAACATGGGCGCAGATTGGGTACCGTATAATTGATTAAAATGTTCTATTAAGTAGTTATAATTAACATTTTCATAATAAAATCCATTTCAATTTTCTGTTACAGAACTAAATTTGCAGAAGGGATACGGATACGGATCGGGTACCCTATAATTTACAAAAATGTTTTGATAATAAGGGGTGATTACATCATTGGAAGATTCGAAAAAGGCTTTCTTCGTCCTATATATAATGCTCATAAGGAAATGGTTGTGATGCACAAAAAATACTTTCACCAGTATATATTACCTCCAGTAGAAGCTGCGAAGTTAAAAATGGACCAGCCTATCACAGAAAGTAATACTTATAATTTACGTCAACCAGCTTCTGGTTCGTGATCCAGAAAGCAACCGACATGATCAATTCTTGTTAAGCCAAGTCAAGTCAACAATACAACAGTACAATTTTCGCAATAAGAGTTTCATTTTTCAAAGCTGGAACATTAAGGTTCATTTCCTCCTTCAAAGATAAAGAAAACTTTTACTATGGAATTATAGATATAAAGTCAATTATCACAAATTGAGGAATGAGCAAGTAATGCTTGAGCAGTAAATATCATTTTTATTATCTGAGAAAAATAGTCGATTCTTTTACATCTAACGATTTCGTTAACGAGAGATGTTTCGAAATCACATGTAAGCATTGCCTATGAGTTTAATCACAGCATATCAGAGGATTGTGCTAATATGTTATTAGTTTAACTTGCTATACTATCTGTAATAATACATGCAAATTTAAAATATGAATACTTATAACAAGAAATTGATGAGAATAAATGACTATGTTCGAAATATAAGAGCATGTGATCATATGAGGACTTTGTTAAGATCCAATGTATTATTCAGAAAAATATATTCATTTTCAAATTGAAATAACGGCCTATAGGTTATCTTAAAGTTATATCTTAAAGTGAATTTAGTAGTTAGAATATTACTTTTTTTATAACTTGTTTTCTGTTAATAATAATGATATATATTATAGTGTAATCATCAGAACATTGCCGATGCAACGGAGTCGACTACGGTTTATACATTCCCGACTCTAATTGTGCTTAATATGCCATGATAATATTCTGGGTTAAAATCTTAAAGATAAATTTTCAACGAAATACTTGAAATTTGCACCAAATACCTCATTTTCAAACCAAAAAGACAACGAAATATTTGAACTTTCAAGAGAATACTTAAATTTTTAACCAATAACCTAAATTTTTGACCCAACAAAATAAATTTTCAATTAAGAAAAATAATATTCTATCAAAAGACGAATGTTCAACAAAATAGAAGAGTTTTCAACCGAATTGCCAAATTTTCAACTAAAAAATATGTTTTCAACCAAAAGTGGAATAGTTAAATTTTCAGTTTCAAAAAATTAATTTTTAACAGAAGAAGGAAGAATTTGTAACAAGCTGAATTAAACGAAAAAAATGAATTTTCAATAAAATAGTTGAATCCTTAACGAAATAAATGAATTTTCGACAAAGAAGATTAATTTTTCTATAAAAAAAGACAATTTTTCATCTTAATAGTTAACTTTTTAAGATAATAACTCGAATTTTGTAGAAAACAGTTGATAGTTATATTTTCGAATGAATAGTTTGATTTTTAACGAAATAGTTAAGTTTTCTACAAAAATTGCTGAATTTTAATGCCAAAAAAGACAAACTTTTTACGAAACAGTTGAACTTGCAGCCCAAAAATGTGAATGTTCAACAACCAAAATAAGCAACAATCAAATAGTTAAACTTCCAATTGAAATAATGAATTTAAAAAAAAATGAATTTTTCGCAAATTTAATCAAAATTGAACCAGATTTCACTTTACAAACCGAAAATGGAATAGTTGCATTTTCAATGAATAAAATTAAATCTCAAACAAAAAGAAACAACTTTATAATTGAAACGATGGTTTTGGAACCAAGAAGATTAATGTTTGATAAAAAAGACGAATTATCGTCAAAATACATACATATTCAACAAAATAGTTGAATTTTCAACTGAAAAAGATCAACTTTAACTAAATAGTTGAAATTTTAGCTGTAAAAGATAATTTGTTAACAAAAAATGGAAGAGTTAAATTTTCAGTAAAAGAATTAATTTTCAACCAAAATGAAAATAAAATTTCAACAAAATTGTTAATTTGTAATAAAAAGCAATTGAATTTAACCAGAAAAGACAAATTTTCAGCAAAGTACCTGGGTCCTTAACTAAAGCAGATTAATTTTCAACAAAGTACTTGAAACCTGAACTAAAGCAGATTAATTTTCTACCAAAAAAGTCGAATTTTCAACCAACTACATACATTTTCAAACACACAGTTGAATTTTTAAACTAAAAAAATCAAATTTTAACAAAAAATGGAATTGTTGGATTTTCATTAAAAAGAATTAATTTTTAATACAAAAATTAATCTTCTGCAAAATAATTTAATTTTCTACCACATAGTTGAATGTTTTACCAAATTGCTCGATTTTCAAGATAAAGAGACGAATTTTCTATACAAAACAGTGGAATTTTGAACCAACAAATATGAAATTTCAACAAAAAAGTTAAGTTACAATTAAATAGTTGACTTTTCAGTTAAAAGAATTAATTTTCACGCCAAAAATATGAATCTTCAACCTAAATAACGAATGTTTAAGAAATCATATTAATTTTCCACCTAAAAAGATGAATTTTCAACAAAAAATATAAAAGTTGATATTTCAACAACAAATTTTTTCAAGTTTTAATAAAAAACAATTGAATTCAACTGAAAAAGACGAATTTCCAACAAAGTACTCGAATCCGCAAACAAAACAGATTAATTTTAAACCAAACAATTGCTATAAAAAAGATGAATTTTCAACTAAATTTTTAAATTTTTAGTTCAAAATGGATAGTTTTTAGACAAAAATGGAATGGTTAAATTTCCATTGAAGGAAATTCCAATTCAGAAATGCGAATTTTCAACAAAATAGTTGGATTTTCCACCAAATTGTACAGTTTTCAAGCTAGAATGATCAATCTTCCACCAAAAAAATGAATTTTCAATAAACTAGTTCAACTTTTGACTTTTGACCAATATGCATGTGCTAAAAGGTTATTATGAATGTGAACACTTTAATTAAAAAATGTAAATAAAGTGGAATTCATCGCCCTATTATATGTAAATTAAAAAGTTCTTTTGAATCGCTAGAGAAGTCCCTCCCCTTTCTAACCCCTTTCACATGCATTCGCTGAAGAAAATTGACAATCGCCCCCTCAAAAAACTTTTCTGGATCTGCCCTTGGCCCCACCGTGGTTATCTAAGTTCATAATGTTACTTCCATCGCCCCCTCCCCCACTATATCCTGTTATCAAAAGTAGTTTCTGGTGCAACCCCCTTCCCCAAAAATTGATAACGTAGTTTTTGGACGGCTCCTTATGAGTCGTTCATAACTCTTATTTTAACTATTGAAGTCCGTTTCTATTTATTCTTACAGAAATAAGTTCGCCCAGTAGACACGGACACAATTTGGGTATCGTATAATTTAAAAAAAAATTCTCTATAATGTCTTTTTAATTTATATTTTAAATATTACAATATTTTTCTGTGTCGTCTTACAGGCTCAGTATTACACCTAGGTCAGCCAGGAATGTCAGGACTTCCAGACGGCATGCTCTATCCACTCGTGCGTCTTTCTGAGTGTATTTTTTATGGAGCAGGACATAACGATTATCGAATAATAACAGGATCTGTGTCTGTAGTAATAAGGGGTAAATACATAATTGGAAGATACGACAATGGTTATCTTCGTCCAATATATAATAGTTCACTGAGACCAATTAAGATAGGCAGAGAGCAGAATATCTCTTGGCATTGTCTAGTGATTCCTACAGAATTCGAGGAATTTGGGATGAACAAACCTATTTCACAAGATAATGCTATTAATTATCGCCCAACAGCTTGTGCTTCTGCCAAAAACCAACCGAAACAGGATTAATACTGATGATAAATCTCTACAGCATGTCACTGGTTTCATTAATGTGGAGACATTGTTGCTTTTATAATAGATAAACAGTATATATTACACTGGAACCTGGATTTAAGTATGCTTTCTGACGTAGCTAGCAGGCATTAATCATCAATCCAGGGAATGCAAACGTAAACATTTGCCGTGAAAACCATTTCTGTTAAATTTCGACGCATTCTAACAGCTGACGCATCTAACGCGCTGATGGTATGACCGCTTTGTCGTTACGCTACTGATGCTCACGCATAACTGAGCACCGCCTTCCTTTTGGTACCGCGGTCGCCGCATCACCAAAATGCCGAGGACTGAAATTCTAGGAACGTCTTAAACCCACCTTTCTTAAATCCAGGTTTCAGTGTATAGGTCTAGAACCTTGCAGTTTTATGTCTCTCGAAGATATCTAATTAATTTTAGTAAATCAAAGAGAAATGTTCATTACGAGTTATATATTAGAGTGTAAAGTATACTACAAAAATGGTTTTAAATAGATCAATTGTCTATATCAAAAGTAATTAAAGTTTGAATTTTTTATTTTTAATAGACTCCAGCTTGTCTTGATTCACATTTTCTTATGCTTCTCACGTCTTAAAACTATAGCGATACAAGATAAGGTTATAAGAGACAGTATTCATTTTAAGTTAATTGAACCAGAATCATGTTTTTTTGAAAAAAATCTGTATTTTTTAATCCAAACAAAGTTATGGTTATACTTACATAGTTTATTTGGAGAAGCAAGCTCTGACACGTTAAAAAACTATTAAAAATCAAAATTTAAGTAATATTAAGGGAGAAGAGCCAACCTAAATTATTGTGCGCATTTGCTTCTTACGGAAATAGAATTTAAAAAAAAGAAATCGTCTGTGTATCAAAATTAAAAACGACCGTTATTACCATGATACTTCTTGAAATATGATGTTGAGTTTTGAAAATGCTTATAAATATCTTCTAGTGGTTCTTATTCAACCATCAATGGTTGAGTTCACTGAAGAAACACGCATTTGATTACTTAAAGCAAAAATATTTTTTATTATAATGATCGATCGTTACTAAAATAATTCCAAAATTAAAATTTCGTTAACTATGAATCCATCTATAAATAAATTGTCTCTGCTAAGAAAAAAAAACAGAAAATGAAAAACACAAACTACTGCTGAGGGTAATGAAACTTTACCACAAGATTTTTCGTAATTGATCACCCAATACCTAAGTTCCTTTCAGAATTTTATTTTCATTTTCAAATTATCTTCGCTGTCAGCCAAATGTTTTTAAATGAAAATGAGGACCAATAGATTGTTTTGTTTTACATAACTAATTTGCTTGAAGTTGTTGCGATTAAATGGAAATTCTTTAGTTTGAATTGCAATATCAAATTTTCTTCATGTTAGAATCGACATAACAATAATTTTTATCTGAATTTTCATTAAAAATTATATAGAAAGTCTGAAAAGTTCCTTGAAAAAAGGAACTAATGAAAATTTCCTTCTTGTATGTACTGAAACATAAGTACATCTAAAAAATTATAAGAATTTCAATTTTAAATCTTCAAAATTAAACTATTCCAAAAAAGCATTCAAAATTGAAGCGTATAATTTTTGATTGCAAATCGTTAAAATTGAAGAATTTCTAATTTTAAATATTCTAAATTGAACTTGTCCAAAGTGAAGTTCAAAATTACATATTTTTTCAAATATAAATCCTGAAAATTGAATAGTTTGCAATTCTTTATTTTTAACATTCAAGAATTTTTAATCATAACTTCTCAAAACTGCAGAAATTTGAGTTGCACACTAAAAAATTAGGAAAGTTTTAAATTTCACAATTAAATTGAATTCAAAGTTGATGCAAGAATATAAAAGGCTTCTTGCTTCGAGAGAAATCAATTCACCCATATTTTGAAATAAATATACATATAATATAAAAAAGAATACATACAATAATCAAAAGAAGATGCATAGATACATTTTTAAAATATCTGAAAAATATCATAAATTTTCACGTATTTATAGTTAAAAGAATTGTTGAGTAAATCAAAAGGGTTTCGTTAAAGCAAAGTTTACAAATTTCAGTTGCTTTTGTTTAGAAATGTAAAATTGAGATACAAATTCTCATAAATGATTCAAATGTATCAAGTTGAGAAATCTAAAAATTATGAATAGAGATGCATATTTTAGTTCTAAAGTGCCTTATTATACTTTAAGGCTGTCTACAAAGTGTTACTTCTATTCGGTAACACACAAATTTTGGAATAAAGCTTAAAAAATATAACATTAAAAATGTTTAAATAATTAAAAATCATTATTTTTTTTTCGGGTTTAAGTGTTCACATAAGCAAAAGAATTTTAATTGTTCATATGCTAACCAAATTTTGAAAAATGTGCATCGTACGATTTTGGTGTTACCGAATTCGATGACACTTTTTTGATGACGTCTGATTAAAGAAGGAGAAAAACTCTTCTATTTAGTAATATTTTCCCAAATCCGCTTGTATTAATAGAAATCACAAATAAAAATGATAGAATAGATAGAATCTGTTCAGAGGCCTGCAACCAGGCCTAGTTTTGATGTTAAACACAGCACGGGTATCTGCCTATTAGATTACTGATAAGTAGAAGAAATACTATCTAGAAATTATTTTTATTACGCGAATTTAATTAGGAACGTGAGAAAAATGAGTTCTGAAAAATTGGTAGGTCAATTGGTAGAGCTCCTCACATGTAATGAGAAGGTTGTTGGTTCAAACCCAGCCCGCAGTGCATTTTTTAGGACTTTTTTTTCTCGCGTTTTTAATTAACTTCATGTAAAAAAAATAATTGCGATATAGTAGTTCTTCTACTTATCAGAAATCTCATAGGCAGATACATATGCTGTATTTAACATCAGAACACTGGTATTAGGCCACTAAAAATATTCGATAAAATTAAACCAGTCTAACCTGAAACTCTGTTTCAAATTGAAGATAAAAATAATTATCGTTAAAAAAGTCTATCTACACTGACAAATATACTTTATTGTATGTTTGGGGTAATATGGAATACGAGGTATTGTGGCACATGGCTATTTTTGGCAGACACTCTTCAATTTATAAAGTGTGATAGTGCACAAGTGCATGGGTAAAGTAAGTACACAAAACAAGTTGAGTATATTAGCTCAAATCCAATTCATCTTGCACGAGTAAACAAGAGTTTCTTTCCTGTCGTTATAGTAAAGTTCCTTTCTCTTGTTCTTGATTTTCAACGAATACGAGTGCGCGAAATGTTTAGCCGGAAACGGGGCAACAGTTCGAAATCCGTCGGGTCCAGAGGTAGTTGGCTGAAGCCCTCGAGGGTAATCGCATTACAGCCCTCGTGTATAGCTCTCATTACACCCCTGGCAATACTCCATCACCCAGAGGGCGAGTTTGTGTCATTAAACCAAGGATTCTGAATTGTATACTCTTCTAGAGCTACAAAATCTTTTCAAAGTACGACTATTTGGTTAGTTTTACAATGCAATACTGAAAGTCCAACACTGAAATTGTCTTGCGAAATTACTTGTATTCAAAAATAATTGTTCTTTTGTAAAATACAGAACAAACATCTCATTTCATACAATATCTCTCTGTATAGTAAAAAATATCTCGCCAGAGTTGCTGCCGCTGTTTCAGGGATCGAGGATCTTCTTAGAAAGTATAGGACACTATTGTACTCAAAATATTACCCCGTATATTTTCCAACCGAGAAAGTCACGCCTACCCCGAAAGGGAAATGGCTTAATGGTATAATAATAATAATAATAATGCTATATTACCTCGCTTGTTTTATATTATCCCAAATATAATATCCTAATCAGAAATATAGAACCGATGTGCCACTTTACTCCATGTGTCATATTACTTCATGTGTCATATTACTTCATGTGTCATATTACTTCATGTGTCATATTGCTTCATGTGTCATATTACTTCATGTGACATATTAAAACATGAGCCATATTATCCGGCAGGCCATATTAGCCCAAATAGACTACTCTATCCAAAAACATAGAGAAGCCGTTTAAAATGAGGTCCACTTCTGGAAGAGGAGAGAGTTTACAGATTTGGTGACCATTTGTGATGTGTGGGGGGGGGGGGGGGCCGAGCCTAATACCGAATGTGACAATACACATTAAAAATGTTACATGTAAATTATCTAAATATGATGTTTGTACGTTTTTTGTTTTATTTTAGGTGTAATCCAGATTTACACTCTTTCCCCTATTCCCTTTTTTCCTCTTTTTCAAAGAATTCCTCCTTTTTCACTGTTTTTAAGCAACTTCCTATTTTTCTCGTTTATTCGCTTATATGCGAACTGGACTAATAGAACCCAATATGAGAAGTAAACTATTTTTATTCAAAAGTTAATTCTTTTTGGTTGTAGGATTCATCTCGTTTGGTTACAAATTCTACTATTTGGTTACAAATTTAATCATATTTTTGAAAATTTAAACTACTTTTGGTAAAAATGTCATCTCTTTTGGTCATAAAAATGAAACTGTATCGTGAAACATTATTCTGTTTTCGTTAAGGATTCGATTATTTTGTTGAAAATGTGTCTTTATGGTTTGAAAATTCATATTTTTTTGGTTTAAACTGCAAGTGTTTGGTTTGCTACTGATCTGGGTTGGTTTAGCATTCAACTATTTTGTTGAGACCTCATATTTTTGGTTGAATTCAATTGTTTTTTATTTAAAGTTAAAATCTTCCTTAGTTGAAATATCACACGTCGAATGTTTCGCTGAGAATTCAGCTTTTTGGTTAACAATTAAACAATTTGGCTGGAAGTTGAACTACTTTGAAAACACTTTTTTCAAGATTCACCTCTTTGTTTAAGATCTTAACTATTTGGTTGAAAATTCGTCAATTTTTTTACTGATATCAATTTTTTCCTTAAATTTAACTATTCTATTTTTGGTTACAAATTTATGCTTTACAAGTTTAAATTTGATTTATTTTGTTAAAAAGTCATCTTTTTTGATCGAAAATTCAACAGTTTTGTTAGACATTCGTCTTTTTAAATAAAAAATTTATATTTTTTGAGGAATATATAATATTTAGAAATATTTAGAAATATTTTGTTTAAAATTCTAATTTTTGGGCTGAAAAAGCAACTTTCTTCTAAAAAATTTGTCTTTTTTGGTGGAAAATTAATCTTTTTTTATTGAAAATTAATTGTTTTGTTGAAAATTCAACTATTTTTTGTTGAATTTTAATCGTATTTGTTTGAAAATTCGACCATTTGGTTGAAAACTCATCTTTGTAGGTTGGAAATAATGCATCTATTTTGTTCAAAATTGAATCATTTTTAGAAAATTCAACTTTTCGTTAAAGTAGGTTTTTCTTTTTAAAATTTGTCTTTTTGAATGTAAATTTATTTTTTATGTTATGAAAGTAATCTTTTTTGGTTGAACATTCTTCTTTCGTGGTGAAAGATTCAAATTTTTGTCGAAAATTCAACAGTCTTATAAAAAATTTGTCTTTTTGGCTTGAGAATTTAACTAGTTGGTAGAAAATTCAACAGTTTTTATTCGAAGTTTGATCTTTTTTCATTGAAAATTCGATCATTTGCTTAAAAAATCATCCTGGTAAGTTAAAAATTTAACTATTTGGTTTTAAATGCAACTGTTATGTGAAAAATTAATTTTATTGTTTACACTTGAACTTTTTCCTGAAAAATTAACCTTTTTGGTTTTAAAAGTCAACCATATTCCAAAACATTTGACTTTGTAGATTAAAGACTTAACTCTCTTGATGAAATTTCGTCTTTTTGGGTTGAAAATTCATCTATTTTGGTAGAAAATTGTTTTCGGTTGAAAATTCAACTATTTTTTTGAAACTAAAATAAAATCTTCAAGGAATCTGTATTATCATCAGAGAATAACATAAATTTTTAACGTCTTTTCAGACTAGATGGAGCTACGAATTGAAAATTATTTGAATTAATTTTCTCAGATAAAAAAATTAACTGAAATAAAGTTGGACTTAAGATCTTAGGAATTTAAAGCTGTAAAGTTTGCGTTTATCAAATGAAATCGCAGACAAAATTTGATTTAAAAGGTGGGGGGGGGGGTCGCTCGAATTAAGGACGGCGTGTATGATCTGTGATGATCTGTGACGAAGAAAAGGAGATGTACAAAATTATTCAAAATAGCGTGACGTAGTTTTTGATATGCCACATTATGTAATGTGCCATATTTCGCCATATGACATACTGCCCCATATGCCATATTACCCCACGTCATATTAACGCGCTTCATGTTTTTTTATTGCGGTGCAATATTTCCACAAAATTTCGAAAAATTAGTAACAGCTAAAAAAATCTGAAAAAAGTACAAAAACTCTTTGAAAAAATTTATCTCTGTATAATAAACCTTACGACTAGAAAACTTTTGATAAATATCACTTTTGAATAATCAATCGGAGAAGTCTTCTCTTTCTCTATTATCTGTAAAAAGCCGTTTATTCTAAAAATAAGGAGATTTAAATAAATGCAGATGACATCGATGTTATCCTAAGATAGACTTTATGTCTGGGTCGAAGGAAATTGGAATGGGATACGGGATTCCAGCAAAGGGAAATTATACTAGCCACTATTTGCATTGAGAAGATATTGGATGTGAATCTTTATCTAAAGTTAAATTCTTTGCTGGGTTGACAAATAGGGTGGATCAAAAAAGGTAATGTTTGAATTTTGTTTGGGGAAACTTCTAATTTTGTAGAGTTGCTAAAGAATAAAATCCGTATTTTTCTTATCGGTGAATGATAAATAGTGCCACCGAGCCCCTCTATTTTCCCATAAGAATAACATGGGAAAACCCCCATATCTACAAATATGAGACTGGACGGCGTAATTTCCAATCAACTGAGTGCAAATTGCCCGGACCTCTTGAAATCACTTTCCAAATGTGACATCTGCATTGATTTTTTATTTTGACATCCCCCAACCCCTTCCAGATGGCCCCAAAAACCACCCTCTAAACCAGGATCAGGTATACAATATTATTCGTTAATATTACTTTTGTATAGTTTTTTTTTCAACAGATAATTTTTAATAGTGGAATTAAAAAGTTTCATCTTTTTTATTAATTATTCATTGTTTCAACGAATTTTATTTGTTTAAACAATACTTTTTGCACATTTTATCGTAATTTATCAGTACCCTCACAACGGGAGAATCTAATTAGGCAATATAAAAATAAATATCGGTCGATTCGATTTGTCGTTGATTCTCTTAACAACTTTTTATTGTTTAAATGTATGGGCAAGACACTTGATATAATTCTGTTATGTCTGGTATTTTTACTGCCCATCCATAATTTTCAAAACTATTTTTATTTGTTTAGACATTTTTTTCAACAAAATATAAAAAACTCACATCTTCTCTGAGTGACATGAATCAATTGGTTTAAATCCAAAATCAACACGATCGATTTAACTTATTTTTATTGGTTTGAATAATTGTTCATTGCTGAAATGTAACTTTTGAATAGAATAATGCAGAAAAGTGCACGTTTTTTTTTAATTTTTCAACAATAGCTCCCCTTGTGTTGACACTTTTTATTATTTACCCATAATTATTTGAAGAATTTTAATTTGTGAAACAAGCACGTATTATTTAAATTATTTTAAAATTATTTTCATTATAATTGACTGAAGAACTCATAACGCCTGTAAAATACGTTTATTTCGAAACTTATCTGAAAAAACAAATATTTAAACAAATTAAAATTATATAAACACTTGAAAATTAGTTGAAAATGTCTAAGTATTCTTAAGTTAGCAATTAATTATTATTTATGAAAAAAAATTTCAAAAAGCGTTAATAAATCATAAGAATTGTTTAAATTAACTCACCCTTCAAATTTATAATTGATTCTTATTCTCTGATGAATTCGGAATAATATAATTAAGCACGAAATTATTGCTAACATATGTGAGCGTCCACATGAAAAGGCCCTCTAATTGTAAGTTAAAAACCGAGTCACCGGGGCATTTTTGAAGATTCACATCAAATAATAATTTATCTAAGAGAGTTAATTCGAAACCTCCTGAATAGTAAAATGGCAACTTTATTAAAGTGCATAATACTACTTTATTTCACACCAGATTCTGATGGGTTACGGTTACGTGATTCGACAATTGAAGGGACAAAAGTTCCTCAGTCCCCTGTTCAGCATTCCGCACGTACTCGACAATAAAGTGACCGCTCTATGTGTCTCCTAGTTCTCTCACTCCCTGAGGAGAAACTCGAGGTAATGGCAAGTAAAGTGTTGAACAATAATGACTTTAATAACAGAAAATGGAAAACAATCCATATCATTAAAAAATTTCACTTTGAGGTTTGAAACAGGCAAAAATAAAGGAAAAATCGAGAAAAAATACAATTTTAAATATTGACGGAAAGTCGTACTTTAGTTTAAAAAAAGTAGAAGTCTTTAGATGTGCAGCAATAGAGCTGATAACAAATTTTCATTTTTTTACATTCTCGTATAACAGTGAACGCTTTCGTTTTTAAAACTTCTGCCAAAAATCGTGTAGGCAGTGGACCGTAGAATAATCAAATTTCATGAATTCGATCCTTTGTTTTCATACCAGTTCTGGTAGAAAGGCCTGGAATTTGGGTCAAAACTTTTTGGTTTCAAATGTGATGATCCGATTCTGCAGGCAAGGGCCTAAGGGGCCATCCATAAATTATGTAACACATTTTTTGCAATTTTTTTAACCCCTTCCCATATGTAACAAGTCGTAACAAAGTGTTCTGGACCCCCACCCCCGCCTTGTGTTACACAATTTTTTTAAAAATATTTTCAGCCATGTCCTCATTAATACAAATTTCGATGTTTGGACTCGAAACGCCACTATACATGAGTGGAGCGTTAACCGATCGCGCCACATCGGTTAACATCTTTAAATGGTAATAACGTCTTCTAAATATTGACATAACATTATTTATTAATATAAATATATTATATATCAACAGTACAAATCAATAAAAATTTTAATTTGAATGATTCTTCAATAAAATATTTTTTACTTCAGAGTTTAAGTTCTTTTTTAATATTATTTTTTATATTAAATTTGATAGATAATTTTATTAATATAATATTTTTATTCTCTATTAACAGTACATTTTTCGCTGTGAAGAAATACGTATAGTATTCTCCTGTAAGAAGGTAGCTATGGAGAACAAGAAAGTATCTGATGAGGCCTCGGTGGTGTAATTGGTTAACGCTTCACTCATGGATAGTGGCGTTCCCAGTTCAAATCCGGATTGAGGCAGATTTTCTTTTTTTGTTTTTCAAAAATTATTTGTCCGAAGTAATCGCTTTAACATCGAAATTTGTATTAGAAATTCAAAAACACGGACGTTAACATATTTAAACGTTAAATCATCTTCAAAATATTAATTAGCCATGTCTTATTAAAGAAAATTTAGTCACTTACTACTGGACAGACCTGAATTAAAAAATTATTAGAAGTTATTAATATGAAAAGAAAGAAAATCGGAAAAATATGAAACACGCAGAAAAGGAACTATACTTTCCTCGAAAATTAAAACCTATAAAAAGCTTTTTCATTAAGTAGAAAAATATCCATGAAGAACCTAATTTTTTTCAATTTTTTGAAAATACTAGCAGATATCTCCAATTGTTTATTATTTTGTATGTTCCTGAAGAATAGTGCTATTTACTATAATAACTCGTACATTTGGTTATGTATTTTACCAGATTTTTCGACATAATAAACGCTAGTAAAATGTAATAAAACCAATTTAGCCAAGTTTTTCAAGTAATAATGGTGGAAGAGAAGTAAATGACACTGTTACGCAATATTTTTTAACCTAATTTATTTTTACATTCTCATCATAATGAGAAGGTATTAGTCTTATGCGAAAACTGAAAATCGCGGATTTCTTTAAATCTCCACGTTTCAAGGCCCCCTGAATCAGAAAAAAATCGGTTTTAGGATGGTGTCTTGTCTGTCTGTCGTTGTCCTCGTCGTTGTCACTGTTGCACTTTGGCACACAATTTAAAAACCCGAGAAGGAAGATCGAGTTTGTCAACCTGCTATTTTGGATACAAACCTAAAAAGTTAGAGCATTTTCAAAATTTTTGAGACCATTTGTTTCAAGATTTAAAAATTCTATGTACAGCTATCCGTAGTACGTAAAAATTTTAACAATTTATCCTGATGACTTTTTTCGAGGAAGAGAAAATTATAAGAGTTATAGAATTTTCAAAATCCAAAAAAACAAACGAAAATTAACATTTGAGGCCAAAAAACGCACGATATGAAAAAAGTCAAGAAAAGAAAAGCGTTGCTTATTGAAAGCCTTACAAGATGATCGGAACAACTTTTTGAAATTCTCTGAAAAATCAAAAGTTTTAACTTTTATCGCCCAAAAAATAATAAAGAATTCCATTTTGCACTCAAACTATGCAAGATACGAAAAAAAAATAAATACATAAAAATTATGCACCCAAAAAGGATCTGCAAATTTATTATTAATCACTTTTCTATGGGACACGCGGTTTTGGTTTTATTCGTAAAAAACAACATTAAAAATAAGAAAATTAAATATTTGGACAAACTACACAAGCTATGAAAAAAAATATTAGGACAAAAATTGTTCCCTGAAAAAAAGGACAAATTTGTTATTGGTCATTTTTCGATAGAATGCGCAGTTTTTGTTTTATTCGCAAAAAAAGACACCAAAAATACAAAAATTAAATTTTTGGACAAACAACACAAGCTATGAAAAAATTGAATGGACAAAAGTTGCACTTCCAAAAAATATTAAAAACTCTTTCAAATTTTGCATCAATAATTTTTTGATAGAACCCGTAGTTTTTGTTTTAATCGCAAAAACTAACATTCAAAACACAAAAATTAAATTTTTCGAAGAACAACACAAGGTTCAAAAAAAAATTAATAGACAAATGTGGTTCACTCAAAAAGGATCTACGTTATTAACAATTTTAGATAGGACGAGTAAATTTTCTTTCAATCGTAAAGATAAGATTAAAAACAAAACAAAATAAATTTTTGGATAAATGACACAAGAGACAAAACAAATTAAAAGACAAAAGTTTTTCAACCAAAAAATATCTATAAATTTCTTATAAACTCTTGTTATAAACATATAAAAAAAATTAAAAAATTAACTTTTTGGAAAAGGGACTATAAAAACAAGACAATGAAAATACTTTGCTATGACACATGCATGATTTCAGACCTTTTCGACGCCTATGAAGCGAGGCTAAAGCTCTACTTTTTACTCCCTAGGGACTGGAAAGTGACGTCAGAGGTGAATAATGAAAATTATGCATCTGTGAGCTCGCATTATATGATTATCAGCCCGCTCCCCATAAAAACTTTGAGGAAATTTTGGTTGCAGATAATATAATTTTGCGGTTATTTATGGAAAGTTACCATATTTACCTGTAAAAATACCATAAATGACCGAAATTTTTCATAAATTTCGGGAAATTTATGGACATTTTTTAAAATGAATTTTGGGTAAATAACCATATTTACCTGTAAAATGACCATGAATGTCCGACATTTTTCATAAATTTCCGGAAATTTTTAAAAATGAATTTTTGGTAAGTTCTCATATTTACTTGTAAAATTACCATAAATAACCGAAATTTTTCATTAATTTCCGGAAATTTATGGAAATTTTTAAAAATGAATTTTGGGTAATATATGGTAAGTTACTATATTTACCTGTAAGTAAATATACCATTAAGCCATTTCCCTTTCAGAGTAGGTGTGACACTACCCGATTCGGGTAGCGTTTCTAGGTGGATAGTTTCTTGTAGTAAATACCTACAAGTGTGGGCTCACCACACCCACGACGGGCCAACAGCACGCAGTATTCTCGAATGGCCACCCATCCAAGTACTAACCGCGCCCAACGCTGCTTAACTTCAGTGATCGGACGAGAACTGGTTTTTTCAGCGTGGTATGGCCGTTGGAAAAATGGTAAAATTACCATAATTGGCGGAAATTTTGTCATAAATTTCCGGAAATGTATGGACATTTTAAAAAATGAATTTTGGGTAATCTATGGTAAGTTACCATATTTACCTGTAAAATTACCATTAATGACCAAAAATTTTCATAAATTCCCGGAAATTTATGGAAATTTTTAAAAATGAATTTTGGGTAATTTATGGTAAGTTACAAATCACCTCTAAAATTACCATAAAGGTTAACATTAATTTCATGCTTCATTATACAAAATCTAATATAGACTGAAATCATGACTGTACTTCGAGAAATGTCTGAAATCATCCATTTGTTATAAAAAATATCATATGCGCCAAGGGGGAGAGCGCCTCTTCTCCCCCTAGGTGCATAATATACTATTGTTTCAATACCAATGCATATTATGAATTGTAATAATGCAAATTTATTGAAATGAAATGTTTCAGGGTAGCTGAGGATAAAATTTAATGCAAGATGAGAAACAAATTATGAAGTAATCATTAAAAATAAAATTTGTACTTTATTTTGCAATATCTGAATAAGCAGTCCTAGACCGAGGTACAGAAATAAATATAATCTACGTTAGATATATAATAGAGTTGAACATAATGTAGAAAATTTCGCATTTTTCGACAAAATCGAGTGCGAAATACGACATACATGATGAGAATGTGTTGGTTAAAGCCGAAGGAGTTTTAACAAAAGAGAATTTACAATCACCAAATTACAGTTGTCGATGCTGTGACCTTTTTTTAAGAGGCCCGCGCACAAATGTGAAGAAAATACAAAGACCGAGCACTTAGCGCGAGATAAATACATTATCGAGCGCATTCCGTGAAGAAGTATCAATAAAAACAATGTTTTTTTCACAATTTCTGAAATTACTACTTTCCCCAAAATTACTCAACATTTATTAAGTTTATCGCGCTTTGTACTATTTACTAAATACACACTTAGATTTAATGATCTACTTTTTTATATTTGACCCCAGATTAAACAGGAAGTAAAAATATCTCAAACCCTTAGTAAAGACTTTCAATCTTCCAAATTGTTTAAAAAATATAAAGTTAACAGGTTTGATAAAACATTTAAGAAGTTTGCATAACCTCATTTTATTACATATTATTAACCTTTATTATAATATCAATCGTTACTCCAAATTTTAGTGAATTTTCTGTTTGAAGTGAAATTCAGAAACAAGCTAAAATATTAGACTATTTGAGGTATATTCCCTTCATTGTATGTTCCATATAAAAATGTAAAAATTTGGTAAAACTCTAAATAATAGCAGAAAACTATAGTTTCTAGTCCATTCTATTAATTTCTTTTTAATAGTAGAATATCGTAAAAAACTACAACAAATTTCTACTAGAAACTACAATTTTCTGATAAAATTCGAACACTTGCAAAATTATGGAAAGTTACTATTTTTTAGGGTTTCGTAGCCCGTGGTAGAAACCCTTATAGTTTTGGTCCTGTGTCCGTCCGTCGGACTTTTTTCCAAGAAGGGGAAGTAAGAGGAAATTATGAGAGGGGAAGTAGGGGAAGCAAAAGGAAAATGGAAGAGGGGGAATAGGGTATTGAGGGGAAATTATGGAATTGGGATTGGGTAGAGAGGGGGAATGAAGGATGAGAAGGAAGGGGAACTGAGGTGTGGTGAAGAAGGGAAATTAATGTGTTGGGAAGTAGGGGGGGGGGAAGTAGGAGAAATTAAGAGAGAAGTAGGGAAGTGAGGGGAAATGAGAGGAACGGCTACGAAACACTTTTTTGTTAAGACTTTGACTAATTTTTTACAAAAAATTATGACTTTCACATTATTGTATTTATTTTGGAAATATATTTCCACTAGGATAGGTAGAAATTTCTACTACATGTATTATATATGTTTATTAAAACTTTAGTCAGGAGCTGAAAAAATTAATACTCTAAAAGAAATAGTGAAATACAACTTATATTGATAAGAAATGTTGACTAACCAACATAAACTAGTGCCTGCCTTTTTCTTTGTTCAGATTTTGGAATAAAGTTTCGAATTTACTTTGACATGACTGGCTTTTGAAATCTTTACTGTAATCTACTGTACACACGTAAATGAATAGGTGTTATAGGGATGGGTGAAGGATGAGAAACGAGGACAGCTATGAGGTTTCAGGAAACTCGGAATCGTAAAGATGAAAGGCCGGTAGCTCAGTATGGTTGGGTAACCTGAGTTAGAGGTTCTGATAACACGAATGAATCTATCTACGGTTGAAAATTCAACTATTCTGAGTAAAAATAATTGTAAGTTTGCAATCCCCCCTCCCTCCAATGAAGACATAGGTAAGATTTTTTCTATCTCTTGCCCCTGGCTGCGAGGGAGTCTTTATTTTATGTCTTAAAGTCCAATTCAAGACAAGAGCAACATTATCCCAAAAGTTTCTCAAGGCTTCCGAGAGACATCACTAATCCGCTCTAAATTGTACAGAATATTTACATTATTAATCCTCATTGTATTTATTTTTTATATATTGATAAGTTTATTGATCTGCAATAGTTATGTTCTTTGGATGGCGAATCTAAAAATTTTGTTCATTTTTTCCTATCACCAACAGTTCACTGGATACTTGTAGACAATGGCAGTTTTAACCTTCTCATGAAAAATTGTATACATATGTATACAAAATTGTATACATATGTGTACATAATTGTTGACAGCGACAGGTTGCGAATTTTGAATTTGCAAATCATTTATTACAAGATTAAAAATATTATCAGTTGTAAAATTTCAATCCTCAGCCGATGTCCACTGTTTGGTCTCAAGCCATCTACACCTTTCCTGAAAATGATAGGCCATTCCGGTGGGTTCCATAGTTTACAGAGGTCGGAGTATAATAGACAATAACATTTACAAAACAAAAATTTAGTAATTTTGACCCTGGCAAATGTTAAAGCCTAGGTCCTTCTTCCTAAAAGCCTCAAATATAAATTGGTTATCATTTTTTTTGAGAGAAATTTCTTATATTTATTGAGAATTAGAATAATACTTATTGTCTTAAAACAAGTTCGAATCAACTTAGAAAGTACCCTCCATCGAGAATTTTAACCATGAACCTAATACTTTTCCGTGATCGAGAAATAGCAGTCTTGAAGTCAAATTCAAGTCGAACCAAGTCCAACTCAAGTCGAAATATTATATATAAAACCGGTCAAGTATTAAAAGAATTTTTCGTTAAGTTTCCCTGAATGAGGTGGAAAAGGGTTGGTCTTTAAAAAATTCCGTAACCGTGGGCAGATCTTTATTCATACTAAGCTAAGGGGCCTTATGTATGTATATATATATATATATACACACACAAAAATAACTCAATAAGTTTGAAAATAACTTTCATATTTCACACTCTTTCCACTATTCCCTTCTTTTTCTCTTTTTAAAAGAATTCTTCTTCTTTCCCCTTTTTCAAGCAAATTTCTCTTTTTCTCGGGTTTTCTCTTAAATTTGAACTTAATTAATAGAACCTAATATACTGTTATATTTTTCGTATGGAATTGATCTCGTTTGGTCAAACATTCTAGTATTTGGTTGCAAATTATATTATTTTGTTGAAAATGCAACTATTTGGTTGAAAAATCATCTTGTTTGGTAACAAATTCAACTAATTGGTGTAAGGTAAAACAAGTCTGTTAAGAATTCATTCTTGTGTTGAAGAATGCTCGCTTTGGGTGAAAATTTAACTATTTTTTGAAAATTAATTTTTGAAACTGAAAATTCAAATATTCCATTTTTGGTTAAAAAAAATATTTATTTAGTTAAAAATTCATGTATTCAGTTAACCATTTTTTTAGTTAAAAATTAAACTATTTGGTTGAAAATTAATGTTGTTTGTCCCAAAGTTGTCTTTTTTTGGTAGGAAATTAATCTTCATGGTTGAAAATTCATCCTTTTTGGCTAAAAATGCAACTGTTTGGTTGAAAATTATCTATTTGGTTTGAGCATTTAACGATTTTGTTGAAAATTCGTTTCTTCTGTGCAATCCAATTGTTTTTTTATTTCAGATGGAAGTCTTTTTTGTTGAAATATCAACTGTTACATGTTTTGTTGAGAATTATTTTTTTCAGTTGAAAATTCAGCCATTTGGTTTTAAGTTAAATTTTTTGTTGAAAATTCAACTGTTTTGTAGAAAATTCGTCATCTTGGCATGCAAATTCAACAATTTGATAGAAAATTTAACTATTTGTTCGAAAATTAACGTTTTCATTTGATATTTTGGTTGGAAATTCAACTATTTTGGTAGAAAATTCAACTATTTGGTTAAAAATTGAACTATCTATTTGAGCATTTAACTCTTTAAAAGAAAATTGAATATCTTATTGAGAAATTGTATTTTAGGGTTAAACATTGAATAGTTTTGCAGATAATCTGTCTTCATCACTTAAAATTTTAACAATTTTTTTGAAAATTCATGTATTTTGTTGAAACTTCGTCTCTTCTGGTAGAGCATTAATCTTTTTGGTGGAGAATTTATCTCTTTCGCTGAGAATTTAAGTATTGGGTTGAAAATTTAACGTTTTTTATTGAAAATTTAACTACTTAGTTGAAAATTGATAAACTTTACTAAACATTCTTTTTTTGATGCTTCACCTCTTTGGATAAAAATTCTAATATTTATTTGATTAAAAGTTGAACTACTTTATTAAAAATGCATTGTTTTTCTCTTCAGTTAAAAATTCAACTGTATTGTTGAAAATTAATTTTTTTTTAAACAGAAATGTAACTTTTCCATTTTTTCAAACTGATTATGTAACTATTCTATTTTTGGTAGAAAATTGATACTTTCTGTTTGAAAATTCAACATTTGGTTACAAATTCCTATTCTTTGGTAGTAAATTAATCTTCTTGGTTAAAAACTCATCCTTTTTGGCTACGACGCAACTGTTTTTTAATGCAAATTAAGACATTTTTTGTTGAAATATCAACTATTTCTATGTTTTGTTGAGAATACAACTGTTTGGTAGAAAATTCATGAATTTTGTGAAAAATACGTCTATTTAGTTGAGGAATCATCATGTTAGTTAAAAATTCATCTCTTCAGTTGAAAATTAATTTTTCATCATACCTCAATCGATATGATGAAAAATTGTATGCTTGACTGAAAATTAAATTACTTTATTTTTGGTTAAAAACTCATTTTCTCTTGTCGAAAATTCAACTATTTGGTTCAAAATTCATGCATTTAATTTAAAATTAATTTATTTTGTTGAAAATTCGTCTTTTAGTAGAAAATTAACCTTCTTGGTCGAAAATTCATTTTTGTAGGTTGAAAATTCAGCTATTTTTTTTAAATTCAACTCTTTTGTTGAAAGTTTAGTTATTTAACAAAAATTCAAATATTTGGTAGAAATATCATGTTTTATGTTGAAAAATCGTCTAGTTGGTTGAGGATTCAACTATATTGTTAAAAATTTGTCTTTTTTCTTTGATTTAAACTCTAGAACCGCGAAAAAAAACGCAGATGCTTTTTTTCTTTTATCAAGTGATAGAGGTGTGCACTACGCTTGGCAGACTGCAGATGACGAGTTTTCCACAGGTTGAAGTAAAAAAGGTTTATGGTTACACACGTCCTGTTTACGACTAAAAGATATAGTAGTCCATAGTTGTCGTGCGTGGTAAATTTGTAGGGGAAAAAACATTATCCCATCATCGGTACATACTAGCATATGTACTTACAGCCGCCATTTACCAACCAGAGGATACATTTTCTTTTACGTGAGACTTAAAGAAAAGGAAAAACGGTAAAATTTGTGCGGCTACTATACGTACGTATAAGGCTGATGAAAATTTACAGCCCATCAAGAGATGCATGTTGCACGTGATAGACGTGTAAAATGAGATGAAATTATGTACAGGAGGCCTGGGTAATGTTTGTAAATAAATCTTGCAATCTGTTTTGTATGAACTTTATGAGATGCATTTATGATAAAAGTTAAGGAATCTTTCAACGCATACATTTTACAGTTGTTGTCTAGCGAAAGTATCGATAACAAAGATAAAAATGTTTTTGAAGAAATTACTTTTCGTAAAACTGCGATTTTTGCATTCATGATAAAAACATTAATTATAATGTACAATTCAAGATAAAAAATAATGTTAGATAACAAAATTTTTGGTTGAATCAACCCTAGAATATGGTTATTATATGAACAACAAAATATTTGTTTGTTCCAGGAAAATTTTTCGTTAGTACATTTTTGTTGATTTTACCATATCTGTTGTTTGATCCAAGCAATTATTTTGATTGATCCAGATAAAATTTTTGGTTAATCTAAGGAAAATGCTCTCTTAGATTATTTGATAGATCCAATCAAAAATGTTGTTGAATCAATAAAATATTTTATAAAATCAACTGTACCAAAACTTTTTCTGATATGAATCAAATGCGGTCGACAAAGCCTTTTTGTTGAATGAAGAAATTTTTTTCTGGGTGCAAATTTAGACACGCTTGCAACATTGGATTTTTTGAAACAGAAGAATTTTAGAGATTTGAAAAATTTCAAGGACTGTTACAGAATTTTGTAGGATTTCCAAAGGTTTCGAGGTATTTTGAAAGAATTTTACAAGATTTGAGGGATTTTATAGGACGTTCAATTTTTCAAATGATTTACAGGATTTTAAAATATTTTAAAGATTTTAAGTTCTTTTAGCAGATTCCAAAGAATTTCAAGAGAGATCGTACATTTCAAGGGATTTTAAAGAATTTTGTCGGATTTTCAAAGATTTTAAGGGATTTCTAGATAACTTTGAAATATAAATGAAATTTCAAGGGATTTCAAGGGACTTGAAGGAATTGTATAAGATTAAAGGTTTATGTTGAATTTGCCATGATTAAAAATATTTCAAGGGATTTAAAATTATGCATATATATTTTAATGTGTTTTTCCGATTACATATATATTTGTATATTTTGAAAGGCTTTACAGAATTCAAGAGATATAAAAAGTATCAAGGAATTTCAAAGAATTTTATGGAATTTAGCTCCAGTTAGTCCAAAGGGTTTACAGAATGTTAAAAGATTTTCGAGATTATAAGATATTTCAACAGATTCCAAAGAATTCAAAGGGATTTTGCAAATTTCAAGAGATTTGAAGAATTTTGTAGAATTTTCAAAGATTTTATCCGATTTTTTTGGGATTTCTAGAGAACTTTGGAAAATATAGGAAATTAAATAAAATTTAAAAGTGTTTTCAGCGATTTCAGACCTTTTAAAGGATTTTAGGGTTTTCAAGAAATGGGATTTTAAGGGATTTCAACAAATGTTTAGAGAATTTAGAAATTAAAATAATTTTTATCTCAAGGATTACAACGATTTCAAAAGATATAAAGGAATTAAAAACTTTCAAAGAATTTAAAATATTTTAAGCTATGACAAAAGTTTCTGAAGAATTTGAAGGGGTTTCAAAAATTTGAAGTGATGTAAAAGTATTTTATAGGGTTTCCAAAGAATTTCACAAGATTTAAGAGATTTGATAATAAGATAATAAGATGAATAAGGAATAAATGTAATTTATTCCATTTTAAAAGGATCTTTAGTGATTTTTAAAGATTAGTAATTGTTTCAAAGATTTCTCAGAAATTCAAGAGGGGTTAACATATTTCAAAGGATTTCTACGGATTTTAGTTTTGTTTAGCTTATTCTTTGTTTACACCTTTTGAACATTGAATTACATATCAAAATATTACAATGAAATTGCAAACCATTTTTAAAATATCAAGGAAATTCAGTTTTTTTTTAATTTCTTGGTGGAGAATCCCAATTTTTGTGCACTTTACAATTTTGCATGAAATTCGCTTTTGTTGTTTTTTTCGTTCTCAGTTTTTGTGTTAATTTATTTGTTAGACGTTTTTCAAATACTGCCAATTATTATTAAAAAAGATAACAGTTATAATAATTAATAACCATACATTTTCTGCCGTTAGAAAAATAAAATGTTTTCTATTTAAATAGTTACTTTCTCCCCCCCCCCTCGCCTCTGAGAAATAACTTAGAGCGCAATCACTCATTTTTGGACAGTCTCAGGCCTGCAAAGAAGGAAAAAACATTTTTGAAAAGAATAGATACTTTAGTATTCTTCTAACCGACATTATTAATTGATATTAAAATAATTTTTCCGCCATGAAATCCAGTTTCACGACCAATAATGAAATTAAAAGAAAAGTAAATCGATTAAATTAATTAATACAAAAGAAAGCTTCTCCAAATATAAACCCAGAAAAATAAGATCACCCTCTTCAATCGTTGTTAGAAGATCGAAATAAAATGGTGAAGTAAGGACATTCAAGTGGTAAACAGGGAAAGGCTTTTAATAATTTCAGAACAGTTCGACAAATAAAAGTTTCATCCACATCGGTTTATATTCTACTAGAACTTTTCTCGTCTCGTAACCCAAGTCCATATTTCAAAATACTCCCACACAAATGCACATATATACATATATAGAGACATATAGAGATACACAAATGCATATATCATATTTGCTTGCGAGATTGAATCATTGAAAACTGTCACACAGTAGATATAACTCAAAAGAATTTCGAATTAATTGAAAACATCCAACGTATTTCAAAACATGTCTGCGATTTATTGACAAAAAGAAATTTATAATAGAAAAGAGATATTCTCCAACACAAATTTATAAAAAATTAGTTTTATTTTTACATTTCTCTACGTTAAAAATATGCATACTGAATGCTTGTATATTCAATTAAAATGTATTTTTTTCACTATTACAAAAGTTTCATTCTGTCTGGAAATTTTTCTTATACGGAGAGAATCTTGCAAACTGTCATTCTTTTGATAAGCCAATGAAGATCGATTAAGACAGACCCTCCTTCCTATCTCTCGGAAAACATATTTTGTGAAAATGAGACCAGTCAATGCTTGGAAAAAAGAAAAAGTTAATACTATTTGACACACTAAAAAAAATGATGAATGTAATGATGATCATAAAAGATGTGACAAATTAACTTAAAACCTATATAAGTATCACCTCAGGCTAAATGCCGTTTTTGAGCAACTTTTTTACAGAAAATTCTTGGTGATTTATATCAAATTCTACATAAAATTTCGTCTCTTATATTTTTATTGATAGAGGTATAGAACTTGTGTAAAAATGAAATTAAATGTAGAGGTAACTTATTAAAACGCAATTGCATGTTTCCCTATCAAATTAAATATTTCTTGATAACTTTTTAGTCATGAGGGATGGAAAACTGAGACGTTTCCATTCACCTTTTTAAAGTGAGTATGCAATTTTATAACACAATTTAATCTAAAACGTTATTAAAGGCAAATGTGGGAAATATTTCTATTGAAGTTTGATTGATTAAAACTTGAGTCGAAGATGATATGGCAATATTCAAATAGTAAATCAGAATATGGTCTTCTGGCTCTATATTTAAAAATTGTGTATTCAGCAAGAGGTGTGACGTGTTCAATATGTCAAGAGGTTTTATCCACATCTTGTGTCCTACATTAATTAGTCTGTTGAAAGTTAATCAATATTAAAATAGGCTATAAGGCTCCTTCAGTTTTTTATCCCTGTAAAGGTTAAGGATATATGACACTGTCTTCAATATTATAGTATTTTCATCACCACCTCGATGAAATTTGAGTTCATCCAAGAGAAATTTCCTTTTTATGGTCTTTCTGAAACTAAGATAAATTTTAGAAACTCCAGGAGTTATCACAATAGTTGGTTGAAACGCTGAACAACTTTTTAGCACTCAAAATGGATTCAAAAATAAGTTCAGAGGACGAAGAAGACTATAATTGCAGGGCTTGGACATTTTAATTACTGAAGTCTTTTCAATTTTTGCATTTATGTACATTCTAAGAGCGAGAAATTATTCAGAAGCTCAAATACCAAGAAAAATTCGAATGAAAAATCTACCAAAGCTTACACAAATTGGACACATTACGCAAATTACAAAGTGAATTAATATTTACATCATATAATATCGTTTACAGAAAGTTTGGAATGACTTATGCAAAACATCTTAAGAGGATCAATAATAATTTAAAACGAGTCCTTTTAGTAACGAAAAACTACCATACAATCAACAAAGATTATTTCTGATCTTTTGGAAAGTTGTTTGATTTCCTTATCAGTTTAAATTTACAAAAACTTTAGGAGGAGTCAATTAACAGATCGAATTTTTATTGTAAGAGTTTTTAGCAAGCTTGCAAGGATTTGAACAATTTTCATCAAATTTTTAAAAATTACCATTTTTCCAATCGTGGTTTGGATTTTATCTGATGGTGGATTAGATGAGGCTCGAAAAAGTGAAGGAAACACATAGCATATTATTCATATAAAAATAATTAAAGACTTACTAAACATTATGTTTAGCTATATACAATTGAAAATGTAACAATTTTTGAGAAAAGTTAGCGATTTGTAAAGCAACTAATTTTTTGAACAAAATAATATTAGAATTTCATAAAAATAACATCAAACATTTTCTTTCTCTAACATTAAGAATATACCGACTTTTTTCAAGTAAAGTACAATTTAACTGTGCCATTAATAATAAACTAATACTTTCAAATAGTGTTAAAATTGTTAAAATATGTAAAAATCTTTAAATTAAGTATTAGGTTGAAAATATAAGTTTTACAATATTCCTAACCATCCTGAAAGTCTTTAACGTAGGTCAATTTAAGTACAGAGTCTCGCAACATAAAGCTCCTGTTTTTGCAGAAAAATGAAGACAAAATTCAAGTTTAATTTTTCAAACTAGATTTATTTGGATATTTGAATAAGTCGAATTTTAAAGATTGGACTTGACTTTTGGCTCTATTACTCTAAAAAGAAAAGGAGTAATTTCGATTTTAAACATTGTAATAATGTAATAATGTATTCATTAAAGTTCTTTTAAGAAAATTGTCCAAATCCCTAGAAATTACTGAAATTCCTCAAAAGTGTTCCAAATCACTTGAGTCACTTCAATCCTTTGAAGTAATTGGACGTCCTATAAAACCCCTTAAATCTTGTGGCATTCTCTGGAATACCTTGAAATCTTTGGAAGTGCGACAAAAATGTTTTTAATCTTTTAAAATATATAACTATATAATAGTCAACATTCATTAAAGTATGCAGAAGAAACATGAAATTCCTTGAATATAAATTCAATTGAACTTCTTCATTAAAGTACTCTAACAAACGTTCAAAGCCCTAGAAATATTGGAAATCCTTCGAAGTCTTCCAAATCCTTGAAGATTCATTAAAATCCTTTAAATCTTGTTAAATTCTTTAAAATTGCCTAAATCTCTTGAAATTATTTTGATTTCGTTGAAACAGCTTACATTCCTCAAAATCAGATAAAATCCCGTAAAACCTAGGAAATAATTAGATATTCTACAACATACATTATTATTATTATTATTATTATTATTATTATTATTATTATACCATTAAGCCATTTCCCTTTCGGGGTAGGCGTGACTTGCTCGGTGAGGAAAGAAGTAATGTGAGGTAGGGTATAGGTTTTTTCGATTGATCTATAGAATTCTCGTGTTATTTATTTAAATGACAGGTTCGTTCCGCAACACTTCTCCGACCCAGGTTGCTGATCAATCTCTCTAGCGATCACCCCAAGTGAAGAGCCTCACAAAATTGTTATGTGTGGTTCCCACTTGGGCCCATTAGTATCCAAGGTTTTTGTTTCAGGCGTCATTAACTCTATTGTCACTCTGTTTATAAACTATTTGTCGCCACACTTTTCTGTCCTTGCATACTAACTCTAGCTTCCGTCACGTCCATGCATTTTTTCATGCAAGCTTTTGTGTTTCTATGGCTTCTTATGTCTCTTTGGATTAATGTCTCATTCACTGATTTTAACCATTCTTTCGGCGGTCTAGCTCTGGGCATTCTGCCATTTACTTTAACTTTATACACTTGTTTAGTCAGTCGTTCATCTTTCATTCTTTCAACATGTCCGAACCATCTTAACTGATTTCTTTCCCATATGTCAACTAGTGTCTCTCCTGTACCACATTGTTGAAGGATTATCTCGTTTCGGACTTTGTCCATCAATGTTTTCCCGCACATTCTGCGCAGAGGTTTCATACCAATCGCGTTAATTTTACTCTTGTCCTTTTTTGACAGGTCCATGTCTCGCCACCGTATAGTACAGTTGGTACAAATATAGAATTATGTATGGCCATTTTAGCTTTTTTGACATGCTTTTACTTCTGAATATGGACTCTGCTCCACCGATAACCTTCTTACCCTCATTTATGCGCCTATCTAACTCCCTATCTATTTTTCCGTCGCTAGTGAATAGGCTACCCAGATATATTACTTATCAACTTGTTCTAATCTGTCATCATTTAGGACAATGTTGCATATTGTTTCCTCACTTTTTCCTTCAAAGACCATGATTTTTGTTTTATTTACGTTAATTTTGAGGCCCATGTTCTTCATGCTTGAATTGAGTTTATTCAACATTGTATAAATATGATAAATAGCCATGAGGACATAACGCATCCTTGTTCCATGCCTTGCATAGTATCGAACCAGTCACTCTGTTTTCCATTAATGTCAATCCAAGTTTTAGTCCATTCCGAGGCTATTTTATTGTTTGTATTATTCATTGTTTTGATTGTACACACAACTACCACCTTTATGCGCGAAATTTGTTTTGCGAATCGAAATCATGTCCAAGTTAAGTAGTGATTCGTCGTATGGTGGAGAGTCTAGTTGTAACGTCAGTCCCACCAAACTTCAGTTACTGGGGGAGGGGGTGAGGACAGAGAATGGAAGCCGAGAAGAGTCGCAATTGGTTGGTGTTTTATGCCGAGAAGGTCACCAATCTTCAGCAGCGTTGTATTAGATAGGAGTTTATATGTTCCTATCTGCTAATTCCCGACATACCTCTAGGCACGGAACCAAAAACTTATATATATATACACACACAATTTTTTCCTGTATGCTGGATGTATACTGCGGAGTCCTTGATTTATTGTGAAAAAATTGTTTAAAAAAGGATTAAAATATTATTACAAAATTCAGTGAAAAACCATTGAATTGATCCCTGGAATCTATCAAAGAAGCCCTAACGTGTCAGCATTTTCAAGAAAACAGATTTGAAATTCCTTTCAAACCATTAAAATCAATTGAAAATTCCCTTGAATACCTCAAAATAATTCAGAATCATTAAAAATGAGAGGAAAAACCTTGAAATATTTGAAAATTTTTGAAATTTCATGAACCAACTCTATCTTCTCGAATAAATTCGTTGAAATTCGATAAAGAATTCTATATACGTATATGAAGCTTTTCCTGCTTGAAATTAAAATAATTCTTATATTGAACTGCAATATTATAAGTTTTGGGGAAATATTCATGTATTTAAAATGTATTGAGGAATCTTTGAAAATAACGCGTCAAGGGAACCGTCATCAGTTTAATTTTCGATTTTCCAACTATCCTAAAGTACCTTTGGATAATAACTCCCCCCTCCCGTGTGGGGGGGGGGGTATATAATTACATGAGGTGCAATAGTCTGAATTTTTATGGAGATATTTCAGCATTATTTGAAGTTTTTAGCTTTAGAAAATTATACTTCAACAAAATTAATATAGAATGGTATAAACTACTCATCTTTAAAATAAGCTTCCGGCTTTTTTATTTTTCGTCCAATTCCCAGGTTACACTTAAGTTAGGCGGTTATAAATTTTATTTTTTTATTTTTATGAAATTGTCTGTATATGGAAACACAGTTTGATGAAAAATAGTAAAATTGAAGAATTTTATATTTGGTTTCTTTGAAATACCTCGAAATCTTTGAAATCTTACAAAATTCTATGATACTCCTTAAATTCTTTAAATTCCTGGAATTCTTTAAAATCTTTCCAAAGAACATAAAATCTTCAAACCCCTAGAAATTTTGTAAGTTCCTTTTGTATTCCTTGAAATAATAAGAAATTCATCACAGGCCTATACTGAATTTCCTATAATATTTTTTGGTAAGGATCTAACGAACATAACAGTGAGTTAAAAACCTGTTGAACAGTTTTAAAATCCTGGAAAAAGTGTTGAATGAAAAAAAAATTACGAAAAACAAAATATGATGCATTATATTTCTGAAAAATAAGTGCGGAGGCCGGCTCTCCATGGCCTCCATACAATCTCAGGCCTGCTTTTCCGGCCATTTGTTTCTCAAAGAATGCTTTCCAAAATTACCAGATTTCAGAAACCAAGGGGTCATTATGGCATGGTAAACTGGACTTAATAACGTACAAATTATTTTGAGATTAACAAATAATGTGGGTTAGAAGGATACTGTAAAATGGGGCTAAATAATTATAATGTACATAAAATTTAGAATTTGTAAACAATAACAAATAACAATCAAACATTAATCACCACTCCACAACGATCTCCGAGGAACATCAAATACAAGTAATTCAAATGGCGTAAAAGCTCTAATTTAAACATTCTTTCATCCCCTACATGCTCACTACATACCAAACTAGCTGTGAATTCGATCTCGAGTGTTTCCACTTTGTTTGTATTTGTAATTATATGGTGCTCATTTCACGAGCACTTTGCTTCCCGTTAGCAAATGTATTTGCTTTCTCATAGAGGAAGCATTAGTGATTTTTTTTCAATAACAGACAAACCAAAGTCTTCATTCCCAGGCAGAAAAATGATATATAGTTTATATATAGTGTGAAGTATAATATATATAATATTAATTTGTTTGATACAAAAAATGAATAAAATTCCCAAATACAAAGACAAATCAGAAAAATCAAATTTTGTATTTGAAATAATAATTTTACGAGCTGGAAAGGGAAGGGAAAAGTTTTGTCGCACCGTATCATTTTCCCAGCTTTATTACTACTTTACAAAAATTGTCAGTATTATTCTATTTGAAAATCTATGATCAAAAATTCTTTTCTATTCATGCGTGGACTTTGAATCATGTAAATGGAAAATGTTTTTCTGTTTGAAGCAGATGGTTCAAATATTATAAATGAGCACAACTTCCTTAATCTTCAATAAAATGTATTAATATTATAGGTCAATCTATTTGCCTTGAATCAGGGAATCTGTTCCGTTCTTGCAATAATTTTTGAATTATGCCAGTGAAGAATGTTTTACTTTAAAAAACCGTGTTTTAAAATATTATATATAAGTAAATCGATTCTTCTCGAATCAACACATCTTTTCTATTCTCAAATCAACTTCAAACTATGAGAATGAGAAAAATTTTACTATAGAAATCGATTTTCAATAAAATATAAATGACCATGACTTCGTTACCCTTTAATAAAATGTATTAATATTATTGGTCAATCGATTTGTCTCGAACCAAGCAATCTTTTTTATTCTTGCATCAACTTTGAATTATGTTAAAGAAAAACGTTTTACTATAAAAAACTGTATTTTCAAATATTATGCATTACCATGGCTTTCTTACTCTTGAATAAAACGTATGAATTTGTATGTCAATCGATTCGTCTCGAATCAACACATCTTTTCTATTCTTGCACCAACTTTAAATTATGAGAATGAAAAAATTTTTACTATAAAAATCGATTTGAAATATAATATAAATGACGATAACTTCCTTACTCTCTGATAAAACGTATTAATATTTAGGTCAATCGATTCGTCTCTAACCAAGGAATCTTTTATATTCTTGTATCAACTTTGAATTAGGTTATTGAAAAAAGTTTCACTATAAAAAACCGAGTTTTAAAATATTATCAAGTGCTGAAAAAAATGCAATGAATATTTTTAGAAATCCTTTTATCAGTTTCAAGATATTAGTAATGAAAATAAGCCCTTAGAATTTCATAAATTTATCTGCAACCGTTTTCAAGTTATCGTTTTCACAAAAAATTGTGACATCCATACCACACACACACACACACACATCCGCCCACTCGCACTTATCCGGACAATTGCTTAGAACATTGTGTTAGACATTTTTAAATTGAGGAAGGTTTAATTAAATGAATTTAAAATTTTTGGAAATTGTTACCATTACAAAGCTTCCTCTATGAGGAAGCAAAAAGCATGCGCATATATATTTAAAATTTGAGACATTTATTTGAATTCCATGAACTTTGGAGAACGCTGTGCAGTTGTGATTTATGTTTGATTGTTGTTGCATTTTTGTTTAACAAAATTCTAAATTTTATAATCATAAGAATTGTGTACAAAATTATTTTTTGTGTAATTAAGAAAAGTTTTAGAGGCATCACTAAAACAAATCGAACGATATACTTAGTTTCTCAATAGGAATATTAGTTTTTCTTTTAAAATGAATTTCCAAATATTCAAATCTATATGCACATGTTTGTTTGGTATGTGCACAGGACAAAAGAACCCATTGAAAAGGCGATTTTGTGAATTTTTTGTCTGTCAATTTATGACAGATCGAGATTTTTTAAACTGAATTGGTTTGTTACTATGTGAATCGGTCAGTTCCTTGAATGACTTTGTATCTGCAATGCACTACAATGTACGTTTCAAGAAAAATCATATTGAATCAGTTTAAGAGGTTAAGAGAAATCATACACAAGGAAGATTTCATCTGCTATTTTAGTTCCAGAGGATGTAAAGGCTTTTGCGGCTTATAAGTCTGTCAAAAAAATAATAAAGAGTAAAATTTTGTTCAAAACCAATCGGCGGCAATCTGGAATGCCAATAAAAGAGACGCCATTCAGATCTCTTCAAAACCCATTCAAAGCAATTTGATGGATTTTTGTTTCCTGGGTGGTGAGCGTGTAGGGGATGAAAAAAAAAACAGTTAATTCATGAATTTTTGACCATAAGTGGCGTTTGAGCTGATCAATTATCATGAATTATGTTTCTTTTGCTTAATTCGCAAAACTCCTAGAGATATTGCTGAGACGAATCCAGCTATGGTTTCGATTTGTTGATAGGACGATTAGTTTCCTTTAAATAAATGGTCTCAATTTCAAATCTATATGTATACTATACATATAGATTTGAAATTGCGTTGTTATACCATTCTTTCAGCTATACATTGTATAGCTAAAAGAATAGTATAACAACGCATGGTTTCTAAAATGATCATATTTCACAAATCAAGGGGTTGACTTCTTAGCAATGTTTAGAAAGCCAGAAAGTTTTCCTCATTTTTGCAGAATCTGTTATTATTGTAAAAAACTTTCATAAGCAAGACTGAGAAAGTTTTGTGAAAAAGCCTTTGAAAATTTGAGGGAAAATTAAGTGCCCCTTATATTACCCGGGGAGTTTGAAAGCCACTGCCTGGACTCGACGTCTGTCGAGATGATCTGCGAGGCGCCATGAAGTCGAACTGTGCTTTTCCATCTCCCTCGCTCGCACTTTAGTGTCCAGTTTCTTGTTCGTCTATTCTTCTTTGTTTCCATCTTCCTTGTCGTCGCTACCTCATCCTGGCCCTATCTACAGAGTCACCCGAGAAAACCACTCTCGTTTCTCACAATTCACAAAATGGGGTTGGTGGGTAACAACGTGAGCTACATACGTCCCCAGGAAATTCAAGCAGAGCAACGCATGCTTTTACATGTAGGGGAAATCGTACTCTTCAACAAATTGGAGATGAAATTGTAATTTTGCATGATGCATGACTGCTTAAATGTACATCAAACAGATGTTTTCAATAAATAAATGTTTTTTGTGTTCTTTAGGCTACACCGGAAACCCTTATAACGACGGACAGTGGGTCAAAAACAGTGTATGTGGACAATTCAATTTTTAGCTTACACTGTTCATTCAATATGGACTTTGTTTTTTAATGTAAGATAGTTGAATTTCACAAAGATTTGTGTGTTTGGATTTTGAGCTTCATGTGAGCCATCCCCGAACAAAATCGGACTAAAAGACAAACTATCAGCATAGGGCTCTTAACATCCAAATTTCTCTAAATTTTATTTTTTTTCTATGTAGCATACCATAAAAAATGACATGTACTTAATACCTGCCTACTTTCATCCACCTCCAACATGGTGAAAAAGAGTATCACGAAGGATTTTCTAAGGTTTTTTCCATCTTATCATGCAGAACGTGTTGTGCATGTAAAACACATAGCCTAATCTGATAGACGGACTACTTCTAACTAGTGTTTTGTCGCATGTCATGCTTATCAAGTTTATTCTTGGAGGCAAGTTTGAGAATGTCAATTTGAGCGTGAAAGGGTCAGAGAAAGGCAAGAGAGAGAGAGAGAGAGAGAGAGACCGAGGGAGTTGATACCAAAACTTCTCCTAGCACCGGAAAGACGGAACTTCCTGCCAGATCTTATGTTCTCAACTTTCCCCCTGCTCATCATTCCAGGGAACGATGAGGAAAAAAAGCAAAAACAGAAAGAAAATTTTAAAGAGTGAAGAAAGGCATTAGCCAGTAATGCTGACAGAATTATTCAAATTTCTTGTTCAAGAGTTTCACAACTCTCACACCAATTTATATCGATCTTCACTAGGTTGGCCCTTATTTATATTGTAAAATGCATTAAAATTTGTTTTTCACCCCATAGTTTTGTTTAAATTCCAAATAAAATAATCTACACCTGTGAAAGAAATCGGTGCTTTAAAGACCATGAAGTTTCCCATTGTTTTAACATGGGGAAAAGGCAAATTCTTCTTTATATGGGATTTAAATGCAAAAATATGGTACTAACGTAACTTTTAATACATGGTCATAATCAAAGTACTTGAGAATAATTAGAATTTTAAAAATAATAACATTTGAGGACCCTCTTGTGAGGCCCCAAAGAATCCCCCATTAGTGCTAATTGGAAGTTTCATCTAATATTAAGTTTAAGAAAACATTAAGCAAATATTTTTTTCAAAAATAATTGTGCATGGATAATTGTTTGATTTTGACCAAATTTTTAATTATTTTTTTTTTTAACAAGCGATTCCTTTATAAATCGCAAAATAGGTATATATCATAGATGCTATAAGTTTTATAATGAATGAGAACAATGTTACTATTTGCTTCAATAATGTATAAAATGTCTGAACAATGCTCATATGTTTCAATACATAGCTCATTGAAGAAAAACAGCAAAAACTTATTTAATTAGCAATTTTGTTAACAAATTTAAATATTCTTATGTACTTTTTTGTTTATTATGGTCCCCTGAGTAACAACAACAAAGAATGAATTTTCACAAAATAGTAAAATTTCAAACCAAAAAAAAAAAAAAAAATAGTTTTTATCAAAGTGGTTCAACTTTTAACCAAGTAGTTGAATTTTCAACCAAAAAAATATGTTAATTTTATACCAAAACAGTTAAATGCAACCAAGAAAGATATTAATTTTAAAGTAAAAAGAGTTTTCAAATAGAAAATATAATTTAAAAAAATTGAAAGTTTATATATAACAAAAAAACAAACAATTTTCAACATAATAATTTAATTTTCAACCAAAGAAAATATTTAGTTTTATTCCAAAACAGTTGAAATCAATCCAAAAAGAAGATTTTTGAAGAAAATACATAAACATGAATTTTCAAGCAAATAGTTCATTTTTCAACTCAAAAATATCAATTTTCAACCAAAAATAAAACAAAACGAGTTTTAATGAAAATAGCGGTTAAATTTTCAAGCAAAAAAGATGTTAATTTTTAATTAAAAACAGTTGAATGCATCCAACAAAGACATTTTTTCAACAAAATAGATAAATTTTCAACCACAATGATGAATCTTCAACCGAAAAAAAATATATTTTTAACAAATTAGTTTAATTTTCAACCAAAGAGATGAATTTTAAACCCAGACGATTAATTTTCTACAAACGAAGAAAGAAATTTTAATTAAAAAAAGGAACATTATTTTTTTAACAAATAGTTAAATTTTTAACCAAATATATCATTTTTCAACAAAACCAAAATAGTTAAATTTTTAGGTGAAAAAATTAAATTTTTGCAAAAAAAAAAACAAATATTAAACAAAAAGATTAAATTTTCAACCAAAGAAGATATTAATTTTAAATCAAAAACAGCTAAATTAACCCTAAAAAAGACTAATTTTTAACAAAATAGATGAATTTTCAACCAAAAACATTAATTTTCTAACAGCAGAGACGAATGTTAAAACATGAATTTTAACCAAAAAAAGACCAATTTTTCACAAAAAATGGAATAATTATAGTTTAAGTTCAAATGAAATTGAATTGCAACAAAATAAAACGAGTTCAAAGCAAAATAGTTAAGTTTTCAACCAAAAAGTTAGTTTTCAAAAAGTAGTTCAACTTTTAACTAAGCAGTTGAATTTAAAAAAAATATGTTAATTTTAAATGTAAATCAGTTGAATTCAACTAACAAAGTTGAACTTGCAACCAAATAGTTGAATACTCAACTAGAAGATTAATTTTTAACCAAAAAGTTGTATTTGTAACCAAAATAGATTAAATTTCTAACAAAAGAGATTAATTTTTAAACCAAAAAACCGAATTTTTAACAAAACAGTAAGCAATATAATTACTAAGCATAATGTTTTTTCTATTTCAAAGAATAAACATGATCAATTTAGATATTTATCATGAACATACATTAAAATTTATCTGTAAACAAGTTTCAGGAAATTTCAACATTTGGAATAGTCTCTAAACTACAAAAACTGGTTAAAGAATTCAAAGTGAAAAACAGATAGATACTTAAACACGTCCAATTAAAATATTATTTAAACAAGTATTATTATTTTTGCAAAAAATATTTGTTTAGTATGATCATTAACTTTACACAGGAAAAAAAAAAACAAGTTTTATTTTGAATAAAGAAACGGCGTCAAAATGTACTGAAACAAAATTGAACCATACTTGAGTCACATTGAGCAATGCGAATATTGATCAAGAAAGCGAACAAAAATAAAGTTCGAAATCAGTTTGTAAAAAAATTACATGAAACAAAATTGAAACCTTAGTTTTTGTACTATGACGTGAAACTCTCAATTAGCACTTAGGGAGGATTCTTGGTAACCCTGTAAGAGAGTAGTAAAATTTTATCATATTATTATTAAATATTTTATTATTATTATAAGTTACGTTCGTAATATATTTTTTCAATCAAATCACACATCAAGAAGAAGTTGCGTTTTTCCATCTTAAATGAATGGGAAGCTTCATGGTCTTTGGGGCAAGGATTAATATCAATCGATTTCGCTCAAAGGAGATCATTTTTTTGGTATTTGAACAAAAGTAAGGGGTGGTTTTGTTTTGTTTTGTTTTAATAAGGGCTACCTTTGTGTTTACCTATTCGATATTTTTCTGTAACATATTTTGAACTGTATATTATTTTCATATACTTAAAATTTACGATTTTTTCTTAAAGCTTTCTTGGGTCATTTTTCAACCCCAAATGACACCGAAGCACGCTTGCCTCATGCTTGAAGAATTTTACAACAAGAGTGGAATAGATTGGGGGAAATTTACCAAGGAATGGATACGGACGATTAATCCTGTAGCGAGTTTCCTGTATTCCCGAGCTTCACTTTTTGCTTCTTCTACTATTTTGCTCTCCAGCTTCTCGGTTACTCTCTCCTATTTCCCTTTCCATTTCTATCTCCGAGGATTCGTAAAGAATCGGTTCAATCGATTCAATAGAATTCAAGGATACAATTTTTATTATTCATGAGGGAGCTCTAAAAATGAGTTTAACTTTCAGGATTTTTTCTTTAGACATTACGGCAATATTTCAGTGGTGCTATGAGGAAAAAAATGTAAAATTTTAATATCGATTGGTTAAAATATTATTACTAGCAATATTATACGCGCGCTAAAGCGTACAGTAAACCAATCAATAATATACAAGATATAAAACGAGATTGCTGTGATTCCAATTTTCAATTGTACAGTTTAATTACTGAAAGTAACAAAATATTTAAGAGGCATTGAATTTGGCATGTTTACTTTAAAAAATGCAATTTGTTATATTTCAGCTCTCTACTTGGCCACATTTATTAATATTGATATAGATTCATTTATTTGCCATTTCCATGCATACAATTTTTTTCTTTCTTGAGGAATCATTTTGTTTCATCTAAAGAACAAAATCTGTACCTAATAGACTGCCATCGAACAACATTAGTTATTTTTATAAACAATTTGTATAAAAAAAATCTCTTTTAATATGGGCACTTGTTTGATTACCATTACTTATATTGCCACGCAAACTTATTTTATGGCAATATTCGAGACTTTCTATAAAGTTGAAGCCATGAAAGACGTTTCTTTTTCTTGCTTTCATTATTATTCTTTGTTTCACATTCAAAATTTTAAGGTACAAGAAAGAAATGAAAGCTCAAGAAAAAATATCTTTCATGACTGCAATCAATTACGTATAAATATTGCCATGCAATAAGTTTGAATGGTAATACAACCAGTGACACTGACAGTCTAATGAGTGAATTTATTGATAAGAATTGTTTAATTTTTCAATTTTTTTATTTACGATGGCAGTCTATTATGTACAAGTTTGATTTTTTAGATGAAAAGAGATGATTTCCCAGAAAAGAACAGTTTTTGATGGATGAAAAAGGTAACAAATTGAATTTGTTTACAAAACTTGTTTTAACCCATTAAATATTCTTGTGGTTTGGTCCTTCATTGTAATTTGACTTCAAATGAATTGTACACACTTTAATTATAGAATTTGTATAAGTAATGCATTCAAACTAAAAAAATGAAGCAGATGACAATTAAATTAATTAATTTCTCCATAACAATAATTAACAAAATACCGGGACTTCTTTTGCAATTTAAATTTCTAAACAGATATTCTGCGTAATAAAAAATATTCAATTCTCAACTAAGCACAATTCTTCATGAGTATTTGAAAAGAAATCTTCGGTCCTTTAAGATTTGTCGATTGTAATTATTTTCCAAGAAACTACTTTTTATCCCACTGTGAGACACTTTAAACTGGAAATTGCACAATAGGTTGAAGCAAAGTTTTTTTTCAAGTCTGGAGGGCTTTCAAAAGCTGTAGTTTGGTACCAGGATTTTCTATAAAAAGTTAGAGATAAAAAAATCTTATATTCGCGCATCCACAATAAAGCTCAAAATCACGAATAATAGCAACTATTTTGTTGAAACGCTAGGAAATATATTTTTAATAGACCGCAAGGGTTTTGAAAATCAGTACTCCCAACCATAAATTATTATGAGAGATCTGGGTATAAAAATAAAACTTTTGACCTCCCCTCGAATGAAAAAAATCTGCCCGCGGCGTTATTTTTAATTTTATTTTTTACGATTAAAACAAAAACTACGCTTGTGTAGTTTTTCCAACAATTTATTTTTGTCTTTAATGTTGTTTTTTGCGAATAAAACAAAAACTACCCGTCTTATCAAAAAGTGATTAATATCAAATTTGTAGATCCTTTTTTGGGTGCAGAATTTTCGTCTTCTGATATTTTTTTTGTATCTTGCATAGTTTGACAGCAAAATGGAATTTTTTATTTTTCATTATTTTTTTGTGGTTAAAACCAGAACCGTTGGCCAAAAAATTTAAATTTTCGATTTTTCAAAAAAATTCAAAAAGTTGTTATAATAATCTGATAATTTTTTTTTTATCGAAAAAAATCGTGACGACAAATTGTTCGACTATCCGAGTACTACAAATGAGCCGTACATATAATTTTTGAATCTTGAAAAAAATGGTCTCAAAAATTTTCAACATGCTCTAACGTTCTGAATTTTTATCCAAAATAGCTGGCTAACGAACTTGACCTTCAGTTTCCGACACTAAAAGAGTGTACCAAATCCAATCTAATACATTAATTCTTTCAAAAATTATCGTGCTCACAGATCGATATATATATATATATATATATATATATATATATATATATATATATATACATGCACATATATATACATATATACATTTTACACAAATCTAATACCTTCTCTGATGAGAAATGTAAAAATTTGTTTCATTCCGCCCAATTGCACAACTATTGGCTTTCGACAAAAATTAGCATCAGAAAATTGATTGATAGAGGCTTTTCGTTCAAAATATTAACAACCTAAAATATAATATTGATGTCAATTTAAAACGACACAATTTTTGAAATGTAAGGTTCAAATTATTTATTTATCTAAACATTGTTTTCTCCAATGTGGCTAGCTTGAACTAATTTTTGACTGAAAACTGCTACACCACTCAGTTTTTTCCAAATCTGTCATAAAACAATTAAATAGTTAAACATCACGTAACATATAAAAGACTTTCAAATGTGTTTCAACACAATTAGAATCAAAGGGGACGAAATTCTCTGTGAAATTAAAAATTTTGTTTTATTTCGAATAGTTTAGGAGATATGGTTTCAGAAGTGCTTTTTTATTGAAAAAATGACCTAAAGAATAATTTTATTTTATTTCTCGTGGAAGATTTGATTTTCTTCAATTTGCGAATAAAAATTGCTCTTATATCAGTTAAAGAAGAATAAATTTTACGGATATCTAAAAAAGAACAATGCTTTAGCTTTAATAGATCTATAATTATTATAGTTATTGTGTTCTGAAATACACTTTATTTATTGAATTTTATTCGATATGAAGTTCTTTGAAAATAACATGTTTCTGTTGCATTAAGCGGGAGAAAATGTGCTTATGGTAATAAAAATCCCCTCTGACAATAATTGATAAAATTTTTGTTGAAAGATATTTGTAAACCTTTTTTTCTTTTTAATAGTTCTTAACTGTATATGTTTTCAAGCAGTTTAGCTCAAATAATCGGTTTCTTCCTTTTTTTATGCATAAATTTTAGATCACGTTTTAAAAAAAGCTTTATGCAAAATTAAATATTTAATTTTAAATGATCGAAATAATTAAAATGCATCCTTTTTTGTTTAAAAGTAATGTCATGATCACTTGAAACTTTGATTTTCAGGACACAATAACTTTAGATCTATCAGAGTATTGTTTTTTTAGCACTCAAGAAAATTCAGTCTGCTGTAACTGATATGAGTACAAATTTTATTTAAAAAGTACAGAAAATCAGATATTTAAAAAAAAACTAAAATTAAATTAATTTTTATGTCAATTTGTCAACAAAAAATCACGTCTGCAAGTCATATCTCCTAAACTATTCAAAATAAAACTTTACATTTTTTTTAATTTTATAGGTTATTTTGTGTACTTTAATGCATGTTATGACTATTTAGGCTGAGACGGAGGAATCTAAAATAAACTAAATTTTGCACCTGTTTTAAAATATTTTGAAGTCTTTTGAATGTGATATGATGTTTAACTATTGAAGGCTTCTTTAGATGTCAAACTTAAGGATTTATACTAATGAAAATTTGATTTCCAGTGATTTAAAAAAAAATATATACTAAATAATCCCACAAAAAATAAAGATTATTAAAAAAGGGGCACAAATTTATTTTATTTATGGATTAAAATACTAGGGTACTTTTCAGTCAAAAATGGTTCAAGCTAGCCATGTTAACTTTAGGATACATATTACCTTATGAGATTTAATGTGAACGAGAAGAGCTTGGAAATAATTAAAAATTTATTTCTGCGTATCTTGATAATAATTACTACTTAAAAGAAAATCAAGAAGAAAAATATTCTTCGTTGGTTTTCTTCCTTTGGCAAACTTCTATTAGGTTTCCTTGAAAAATGTCCAATACCTGATCAATTTGAATTTTGTCTATACCCCAATTTTGAATTCTTGCCTATTTTTTTGTTTTTGAATCGAAAATTGCATTCTAGAATAATGGATCGCTCTCTATATCTGATATTGAGGATATGTTGCATTTTAACCTGAGTTTTGTTTGTTTATTTTTATTGTAAATTAAATAGAAACCACATTGAGATAATACATTAAACCTTCTCCTCTTTAGATAAAATTATTGTTGATTGAAAAGAATAAATTTAAAATAAAATATTTGTGTATTTTACAAAGCTTAACTTTCAAACAAACTTTTCGGACTTTGTAATTTCTTAATTTCTAAAGTTTGAACGCAATCTATTTACAGAGAATTTAGGGTTGAATATCCTTTCAAAAGCGATTCTTTTATTTCACTTTTCTCTCTCCGCCTCTTTTGCATATCAAAATGTTGCCTAAGCTTTACGGCATTTGTCTCGAGGGTACCTGCAGCTGTGTGAGGGAAATTCAATTTCAATAAAAAAAAGATAAAGGAATGCGTGATTTATAGGAAAATGAGAAACATGTCTATAGAGATAGGAAAATGGAGAACGAGAGGGCTAAGAAAGTATAAAAAATCGTCTTTTAGACATCTCAGACTACAAGTATCTACAAGTGTTTCGTGCAGGATTTTCGAAACATTTGGTATTGGCCAAGTGGTTTGTCGTGCGTTGAATTTCGGACGATTTAACCCAAAATGTACTGGAATACTATTATATGATAGATATAGAAACCCACACGTATATGCATTTACCCGTATCTAGTAAACGATTAGACAGAATGGTATACACGGATATTGAACGGATTTACGGAGGGATGCATGCGTGCCACGAAATAGCCAGAATCTGTTTCCTGAATGTCTAAACGTGGGTTTGTGGTGTACTTGCTTCACTTGCATTATATTAACAGCAATTCTATATGTATATATCATAATGAAATCTATGATTCATTTTTAGATACGAGAAGATATTCCACAAATCGATCGATTAAGTTTATTAGGTTTGATAGATTTTAGGAAAATATTTCTTTGTTCAATAGGGTTAGCCCAAATTAAAAAAAAACTTGTTATGCTTCCACCGCCAGATTTGTGCGGATTCTAAGAAATGAACTAGTGTTTTTTATTTAAAAATGAATTGATATTTGGAGGTTGCTGGGAAATTAATTAATATAAAAAATGATAATAAGCAAGGAATACACCCAGAGGGACATAGTTGAAGTTTACAAGTTAAAAAACAAGTTTATATACTTTTAGAAGAATTTTCTTATGTCAATTCATTTAAAAACCGTTCAAAAAATTTGGATATCGTTTCCTGGCACCTTTAAAATAAAACGTAGGTGAGAACAATAGATGATTTAGCGTTTCATTCTCGAAACATACATCAAATCTGTGGTGGATGTAGTTGATGATTTGATTTCAGTGATGAGGATAAATATACCAATAAAAAATTATTTCAAGACTTTAAAAAATTATTAAGAACAATTTTTTGAAAGTTCTAAATAGTTTCTAAAGTCACGAATCCAAATAAAATTTGAATATCTAGAAAAACTAATCGAAGTGTTTAATTTGGACCAGGGGACAAAGCACTTCATTTGTGCATGATATTTCAAAATGAAATAATTCTTAATAAAAATAACTTTTAGTCAGGATTTTTTTCCTAATTACTGTATTTTAGGACACCTTTTACTTAAAAATATATACAATATATTATTTCAAGCATCAATGCTGCGAAGTTAGAGAGGTCCAATCATTCCGAAGTTAAGTTGAAATGGCCCATTTCTTATAGAAAACAATAGGTTTTTGTAAATTTGGAATAGAATAGTTAATATGAGGTGTAAGGAAATGTACGTGCAAGGTTTTTTTTTATAATTAATTCTAAAATAGGAATCAATGGTTGATCTTTTAATTCAACCCCCATTAGCGCCTTTTATAAGATTCTAAAAAGACCCCATAAGTGCAAAAATGAGACAAAACGTATTTTTCGCATTTTTTTTGCACAAATGGTATTTAATCAGCAAGATATCGCGTTCCTATAAAACGGTAATATTTTCTTATTGCTTATAACATTTTCCTCTTAAAGTAAACTTAAAATATCGCCGTTTTGCTACACTTGTCAACTTTTCAACTATTCAGTTATAATGAGATAATAGTTGAAAAAAATTAGTAGCAATGACTGTTTCAAAAATTTTCAGCAGTTTTTTTCTACTTTCTCTAACTTGTTCTCGACTCTTAACTTACACAGAAATGATAGTCAACTAACATTGAAAAACATAATTGTTTGATAAATATATTCTTGTCCTTCATTATCTTTCTTCAGAATTAACCTAGGAAGTTGTTGTTTTTTCTAAAATTGTAACCTTCTCTTTGATCCTTTAGTTATGAAAAAATAATAATGAATAGATATAAACAAGTATCATTGTTTCAATTATTCATCATTGTTTATTGATATCATTTCCTAAAATAAAAGAAGAGAGTTCAAATATTTTTCAAATTTTTTATATGGATTATAATTTTCTTTCGAGTAATTATTAATAAATTTTGGAAAGCAATTAAAAATGATTTAAACAATGAGCCTTGTTGATGCTCATTGATTATTATGTTTTCATAACTAAAGACCAGAAGAAAATTTCAAAAATTTGAATAAAACTGCAAATATCTAGATTGCTTCCGAAAAAAGAATAATAGACAAGAAAGTGTTGTTTGAAAATGATGGTTGTTAATGTTAGTTAATTCTTATTTCTGTTCAACTGAAAAGTTGAAAAAAAGGTGAAGAATGCAGGAAAACCGCAAGAGGAGATTGCTGTAAGCCGTTACAACTTGCTTCATCAATTATTGTTGCAAATTTTCATTAATTATTATCTACTTATAATTGAATACTCAAAGAAAAGTTCAATATTAAAGAAAAGACCGCATTTTTCTAGGTTCATTTTAAGAGAAGGTTGTTATAAACAGTGATAAATTGTTTAAACCATTTTTAAAACGTGAATATATCATCAGACATTATAAAATTAGTTATTAGAAATGAAGTGTCACGCTATGCCGAAATTCCGGATAAGTAGTCAAATATTTTTCATAAGTTCTACATTTCCAACTCCGCTAATTTTTCTGGGTGACTACTCGTAGACACAGTCTATTAAAAATAAGTTGGTCTAAAGAACCGAAATTTTTGCACCTATGCGTTTTTTTTGAAACTATATAAAAAGAGCTAATGGGTGTCGAATCAAAAAATTAATTATAAATACGTATTCTGTGATTCATTCTGGAGAAAAATATTCCACGTATAGTTCGACACAACTAATAGCAATGATTTGATTACAAATTCAGGAAAACATCCTTTTCCATGAGGATACATATACATACATTGATTAGCAGTTCGAACTCGAAAGTTCATTGCCTCACTACCCGATTCGGGTAGTGTTTCTAGGTAGATATTTACTACCAATGTGGGCCCACCACACCCACGACGGGCCAACAGCACGCAGTATTCCTGAACGGTCACCCATCCAAGTACTAAATGCGCCCAAAAATGCTTAACTTCAGTGATCTTACGAGAACTGGTGTTTTCAGCGTGGTATCGCCGAGGATACATTTAAAACAAAAAATAATGTTTGAATGTGTTCTTGGCCCATTTTATACAAATCTGACTCTCATGTTTGGCTTATTTTTAAATTGATGATCGAATTTAGAATTTTGCTATGACCAGGAATAGGGGTAAACTTTTTTTTCTTTTGTGAAAAAGTTAGGGGAGACCGGGGCGGGATGGGACACCGAGGTAAGATGGAATACCTCGATTTTCTCGTAAGTTATATGGGTTTCAGAACTGTTATTTTCACGTACAGGTAGAAAAACTGATACAGCAGTTCTTAAAAAAATAAATATTAAAAAAATTGAATAATATATATATATATATATATATATATATATATATATATATATATATATAATATTTCTCTAGGAAATATTCTTTTAAAAATGTTTCTGGAGTTGAGAAAACTCTGTTACACATGACCATCTCCTATATGTTAAATGAAGCAGTATATCAGAATTTGTTGAAATTTGAGGAGCCTCTTGTTGCAAAAATAATTGTTATTGCTTGGTCATAAAATAAATAAAAACTTTACGTCATTGAAAAAAAATTCGAGTGTTGATAACGATTTATATAATAAGAAAATTATAAATGACATTCCTCCACACAAAATAAACTGAAAAATTACTATCTGATTGAATAAATAATGAATAATTATAGTAACCCGCTAGTACATCTCCCGCTTTGCCTCAGGCGCGAAGCGAGACTTGACAATAGCAATCCTTTTCAATTTATATTATTATTCGTTATTAATTGTTTTAATACTATTAATTCATTACAGCCTCCCCAAATTACTTTTGCTTCTTATAAAGGGAGGTTTGTAATTACTTAAATTTTCAAATGTACTTTTTTGACACTTTTCGATATAACTCGACCCCAGAAGCTCGAAAATACAAGTTTTTCAAAAATGTCCATATGTGTGTATGTAACTTTCTTTTGTCCACCATATCTCGAAAAGTAAGAGATCATGACATTTTGACCAATCTTAACTCCTATTTATATCCGGTTCTGACAGGATTTTGAGCTAGATCGGCCATTTACAAAAGGTTTTTTTAGTTTAAAAATAATGTAAAAAAAATTACCTTGTTCATATGACAACAACTTTTTTTATATTTGAAATACAACAATACTATATCCAGTTTATTTGTTTGCGTCTTCGATACGCATCGATTGACCTAATGTTGAAAATTTTATGACCTATCAGTACTGATTTATGAAGTTTATCAAAAACGGTTTATTCTGTTTATACAAGAAAAACTTGGTCTCTTTTTAGAAATACTGCAGTACTGTATCTGACATGTTTGTTCGCGTCTTCGAGACACGTTGAATAATCTATTGATGTACCTTCAATTACCTCTTGCGATCTAGCAATACCGATTTATAAATTAAAAAAATATATTGTTCATCTTCTTGGTATGAGAAAATCTTTTTCAATATTGGAAATACAGCAGTAATGTATATGATACATTTGTTTGCGTCTTCGAGAAGTATCGTTTCCCCAATTGAAGAACATTTTATGACCTACCATAAACTACCAATATCGTTCATAATTTTTTAATGAAATTGTTTACCTTCTTTATAAGAAGTAATTTTTTTAAATAGGGAATATAACAGTCCTGCATTTGATGCAATTGTCCACGTCTTCGAGACGCGTCGATTGATCTATTGACAAACTTTCGATGACTATTTTTGATTAATCAATAGCGACTTAGAAAGTTAAGAAAAAGCCACATTGTATATTGTAACAGAACATATCGAATGACATTTAATGGGCTCTCTGATTTTCTAAAAATAAGATTTTCGGTAAGACTGAATCATAAGCTTCAAAAATATTGAAAGTATCCATTTTTTTTTATATTGTTAGAGGAAAACCTCCCCCTTTGAGAAAGCAAGTTCATTTTATATACTTATGAGGAAGCAAAATGCTCATAAAATGAGCAAAAACAAATACACCCACAGTAAATACATCCATAGTACTTCGCAGTAGTATTTTTTAATTTACACACAGTTCTGCGTTATGAATGAATGGTGTAAAATCCCGCTGACCGGACATTCTCTCTGTTGAACATTTGGCAAGGTCGGTAAGAGGTAGATGGTAGATTTCCGGATGGCATTTCGGAGGACGGTAATTCGGTGTGTCACGTAGTGGAGGTTTCTCGAGTTTATAGCTGCTAACGTAAATTTCCGACTTTCCAGACGCTCGCGAAAACATCCGGAAGGTTCGTGGTTTAACCCCCTTTTGACAAGGGAAGCGCGGAACTAGATTATAGAGATGGAAAATTAATCTATGACTTCAACTTAATTCTGGCCTCTAACAAAACTATCATTTGGTGAAAAAACAACTGAAAATTATTGTTAAGTTTGTTGTATAAAGCCAAATACATTCCCGAAATGTTTAAACCACCCTGAAACGCAAAAAAGAGTATTTTCTCATATGATACACTAAATAAACTTTAAACAAATTTAAAGATCATGAAAGGCTCTTTAAAATAGAGTAAAAATTGTAAAAAAGTTTTACAAAATACCAGAGGAATTAGAAATACATAGAAATAGTGCAGAACTAGATAACCAACAAAATGGGAATTTTTCAGGGGTGTGAAAAAGCATTCTGTGGAATCAAAATCACTATTCAAAGATGAAACAAAAGTCCACTCCCAAGCTAAAGTGCTGCTGAATTGAATTAAAAAAAGCTTGAATAGAAAATTTTTTCAGGTTCAAAAAATGAATGTGGAAGTCACGAAGTAGTATAAGGAGATCCAACTCTATGGGCCATTTCAGAAACTTGTACCCCCCATTATTCCCTGCCCACATCCTATAGCACTTCAGATAACGTATTTTAGCGCCTCTTGCGGAAAACCGTTATAACATAGGTTTTGCCGTTGGTTTTCAACAGTTTCAAATTCTCTCATGAGAGGCGCTGCAATACCTAATCTGCGATGCTGTGGGTATGCTATAGGAAGTGGGCACGGAAAAATGGGGGGTATCCTTTATATTAGAGTTGGATCTCCTTATACTACTTCGTGGTGGAAGTTGACAATCTCAAAGTGGCACTAACCTACAATAGGAGTAGGCTCTGCTATGGATTGCAATAAAAAATTTAATTTTGGTTCAAAAAGTAAATTGAAAACATACTTTTGAGATATTAACTATTTGAATACGGATAAAGGAAGTTTTATGTTGAAAGTGAGCCAATTCCAAGAAAATCAACAGATAATTTTAAGATTAAATTGAATGGTTTTTCAAAATTGGTTTTGGATAATAATTGAAAATCGAATGTTCAATTTTTTACAAAAATAAAAAATTACTCCCGATATTTTCAGATCTTGAATGAGAATAAAAAAGGACAGACATTTTTTGCTAAAAATCCGGAAAAAAATTAGATATTTTTTTTTCTCTTTGAATGACAATACTCGTAAAAAAATTAATAATTTGTTAAAATTCTCGTTAATTTTAACTGAAATTTGATTAAACATTTTTTTAGACCTGAGAAAAAAATTATTGCATCAAAAAATAAGATTTAAAAAAAGTCCTTTTACGACAATGTGCATTTGATTTTTCAAGATTTTGTTATGCAATAAACCCAATTTTCGATCAAACTTTTGGTTATCTAGTTCTGTACTACCACTATCAAATTCTATTTGAAATGCATAAAATATCTGCTCTGAAAACTGTAAGCAATTCGAAAATGTATTTTTTGTTTTTGAAAAAAGATTCTTTTTACTTCTAAGAGATGTTTTATGATTTTCAAGAAGTAAAGGATTGTTTATTGTCACATACAAAAATACAATTTTTTTACGTAACGGGAGGTTATGTTCCTTAAGAGTCTTTTTGCTACCTATATAATGAAATTTTAAAAATATATTATATATTTTTTCTAACATTTTTTCATATTCAGTTTATTTAAAATTTGTTAAATTATATAAAGAAGTTTATGATTACATCTAGAAGAGGTTTTTGAAGTGGCTTTTTGAGTGTCTTTTCTAAAATAAAATAAGAACTATATTTCCTTGAGCCACACTATTCAATAAACATTTTAAATCATTTGAAAAATGAATTTCCTTATTTCACAAAATAAAACTCGCCGGTAGTTTTACAGTTACACCTTTCCAAGTTGGTCGTGACTACGCATACCAAAATTTCGGTACGAATAGCCGCATTTTTCCGGTACGAGTTGACACTGCCTGTCTGGTTAGTTAACTCACTTCTTAATGAAAATTCGTGAATTTTTTAATATTATTGAGTTTCTTGTCAAACTTCTAATAAATTCATTATTCAATAAACAAATTATAGCATTCACTCTATTTTGCTTAACACTTTTTTGGATTAACTATTTTCCCTTTTTACTATACTACAGTATATTCCTCTTATATTCGAAATTTAATTTTTTTTAACATTTCTTTCTCAGGAGAAAGAACCCCGCAAAAAATGCCAAGAAAAGAAAACGTTCAGTCGTTTGAGGTTAAACTGCCCGAATAAAAGTTCTTATGTGCACTACGTCCCAAAACAGTATATGATTTCCATTTTTCTAAGCGCTATACTGTATATACTATACCTTCAAGTACCTGTAACTCGAAACATAAGGACTTTTTGGACCTAGCGCACATAAGAACTTTTATTCGGGCAGTTTAACCTCAAACGACTGAAGGTTTTTTTCTTGGTATTTTGTGCAGGGTTCTTTGTTTTTCTAGAATATGTGTTTTATTGTATACTCACCAATTTTTACGATGGGGGGTAGAGCTACGACGGTGAAGGTTGATTGAATTAGTTGAAGAATAGAAACGGTGGCTAGAAGACAGCCCAGATCCCCCTTCATAGCTCATCGCGAAAAACTACCTTTCAAATGATTTCTCTGGAGTATGTATCAATCTAAAATGCAGAAAATAGAATTTTTGTATTAAATTATCGTTCCAATGAGTTTTTTAAATACAATCATGAAAACAGGTTTCATTGCTTATCAAATTCAAATTTTGTATCGTAGACGGCCATACAAATGGCTTGGCATAAAAAAATATTCCAATAAGCTTGTCACTATATATTTTTATATATATATATATATATTGTTATACTATATATTAATTTCTTTCCTATATATTAAAGGCAACATTTTCAATAAAGCAGTTTAACTTTCGGCCAAGAAGATGACTTTAACAAAATAGTTGAATTTTCAACCAATTAATTAAACTTCTAAGAGAATAGTTGAATTTTAAACCAATTAGCTGCAATTTTAACCAACAAAGATCAATTTTCAATTAAATTATTAATTTCAAATCAAGAAAGATAACTATTCTACCAAAAAATATAAATCTTTTATCCAAAAAGACGAATGTTTACCAAAACAATTGAAATTTAGACCAAGAAAGATGACTTTTTAACCAAATAAATAAATTTTCAAAAAAAAAATGGTTGAATTTCCTATAAAATAGTTGAATGCTCAAACCAGAAGTAATTTTAAACGAAGTAAATGAATTTTCAATCAAATAGGTGAATTTTGAACAATCGGAAATAACTTTTCAACCAAAAATGAAATAGTTAAATTTTATGATTGAAAAAATGCTTTTTAACAAAAATAAAAATTAATTTTCTATCAGTTTGATTCAAGGAAAAAAGACGCAATTTTAACGAAATAGTTGTATCCTCGACCAAATAGACGATTTTTCAATAAATACATGAATCTTCTACCAAATAGTAGAATTTTCATCTTATAAAGGATTAGTTTTTAATGAAAAATAGAATAATTAAATTTTCAGATTAAAAAATTCATTTTTGAAGAAACGTAAACGAATTTTCAACAAAATATTCAAATTTTCAAGCAAAGATGTGAATCTTAAAAAAATGAATTTTTAACAATGTAGGTCAATTTTCAAGCGAGTAGCTAAATTAAAGAAAAACCATTATTTCCAACCACTTAATTCTATTTTCAACGCAAAATATGAGTTTTGTACCAAAAAAATTGGTGATCTACCAGGAAAGACAAATTTCCAACAAAATACATGAAGTTTTAACAAAATTGTTGAATTTTGAAGTAAAAAAGACAAATTTCCTACAAAACAGTAGAATTTTCAACAAAAAGTTACCTTATAAACTAAATGGTTGAATTTTCAACTAAAGAATATAAAATCTTAACAAAAGATTTAAAAGTTGATCTTCCAACTAAAAAAAGATTAATTCTCTACTAAAAAACGACAATTTTCAATAAAAGACATGCATTTTCCACAGAGTAGTTGAATATTCAACTGCAATAAAAAAATACACATTTTCGGCAAAATAGTTCAATTTTTAACTGAAGAGATGGATTTTGAACTAAACTGATGAATTTTCAGCAAGAAAAATGAATTTTCAACAAGAGTATAAAATTCAACCAAATACTTGAATTTTCGATCCAGAAGATGACTCTTTAAACCAAAAAAATAATTTCCTCCCAAACCGACGATTTTTAAACAAATAAATAAATCTTGTAACAAATATTTGAATGTTTAACAAAAAAAATAATTTTTCTAACCAAATAGTTGAATTTTTAACAAAGAAAAATAGTTATCACCAAAAACTGAATAGTTAAATTTTCAGTTGAAAAAATTAATTTTCAATAAAATAGGTAAATTTTCATCCATAGACATGAATCTTCAGTAAAAAAATTAATTTTTAACAAAGTAGTTCAATTTTCGAACTGACTACCATTACAAAATTTTCCATAAGACATTTTTATCCCTTTTCCAGCTCGTTCAGAGCTAACGTTACGGAAAATTCTGTATTCATAATTCTATAACTATACTTGAGCTGTTATTTTTACAAAAAATACTAGTAAGTGCCTTAAATTTTCAACCAAAGAAAGATTATTTTTTAACAAAATAGTTGATTTCGAAAAAAATAATTCAATTTTGAACCCAAATAGTAGCATTTTGACCCAAGCGAGATGAAGTCCAAACCCAAAGTGTAATAGTACACTTTTAAACCAAAAAAGAAAATCACTTTGAACCAAGAATAGTTGTATTTTCTTATTGGGTTCTATTAATTCAGTTCGAATTTAAGTGAAAACACGAGAAAAAGGCAAAGTTTCTTGAAAACAGGAGAAAAAAGAAGAACTTTTCTAAAAAGAGGAAAAGAGGGGAGTAGCGAAAAGAGTGTGAAGTCTAAAATATGAAAGTGATTTTCAAAATAATTAAGTTATTTTTGAACTGTACCGTTGCAGGGTTCTAAGTTCGTAACGTTACTTCCCCTGCACCCCCCCTCCTATTCTGTTAGCAACCGTAGTTTTTGATGCGACCCCCCCCCCCTGAATTGGTCACATAGGTAGTTTATGGACGACCCTTTAAACATGCTGTGATATACCGTTCTCTTTAACAAATAAATTGAAATTAGAATTATTTCTTGGATTTACTCATGCATAGGAAACATGAAACCAACAGTGCAAGATCTATCATGAATACCCTCGAACTCTGCTCTTCGCTGGAAGTGCAATTCGCTGACCCATATTCGAGGTTGCCATGAATTCTCAGAATCTGCTCAGAAATACAGGTAGGTAGCAGTGTATCATCCTGATTCAGTTTATCCAATTAACACATGCAAATCCACATCCTACAATCAAAATTGTTAATATTTTGGTTGATCATAACTTTGCATTAATGTAAAATTGAGAGGGAGTTACCAATTTGTTTTGATTACATTTTACGGTCATGTTAAAACGAGGAGTTAATTACTCGGATTTTTGGTGTAAACTAGATTACAAGATTGCATGAAATTGCAAAATATTGCATGAGATTGCCAACGATTTCATTGATTATAGGAAATTATTGATATAAAATCATTATATAGAAAAAAAATGATAGGATGAACAGAAATAAAATAATTATAACAAAAATGTTGAAGAAATTAATGTGAAACGTTGAGAAACTACAAAGGAACGATTTATTGTAGACTATTTATAATCTTACATGAAAGTACACAAAAATAGCAACTCTGCCCAAATAACCTTCATACAGCAAATCTCTCTGAAATCCCTTGATATCTTTAAAATTTCTCAAAACTTAATTGAGATCCATATGAAAACTTTTTGGAATCTCTTATATTTCCTTGATATATTCGAAAACATTTTTAAGTCCATTTAAATCTTTGAAATCTGTTACAATCTGTTGAAGTACGTTAAAAATGGTAAATCCCCAAAAATCTTTGAAATAATTGAAGGTCCTATGAATCTTAATATTCTCGTCTTGAATTGTTGAAATCCATAGAAATCCTTTGAAATGAAACTTAATTCATTTCTTAAAGTATAAATTATTTAAAAGATCTTTAGTAGAAATTGATTGAACTAGTCCTTTAAAGTTCTCTAGAAAAAACGTCAAAATGTTCAGAAATCTTTGAAATTCCTTGAAATCCTTAGATATTTAATGAAATCGTTTAAATATAATGAAATTCCTTCAAATACTTTTAAAACACTTGAAATCTGTGGAATCGTGAACAATCCCTATAATTGAATAAAATTTAATTTATTTTCCAGCGTTCTCTAGAAATCATTTGAAATCTTTGGAAATCCTACAAAATTCTTTGAAATCCCTTGGCATTTGTGTGTCTCTTGAAATCCTTTAAAATCCATTAGAATCCCTTAAAACCTTTGGATAACGTAAATATCAGTTCAAAAAAGTATAAATCATTTGAAAGCCCTTGAATATAATTTAAATTAAACTTATTAAAGTTCTCTAAAGAACCCATTTAAATACCTAGAAATCTTTAAAATATTTTATATCCTTGGAGATTCAATAAAATCCTTGAATCTTTGTGAAATTCTTTGAAATACCTTCAAATCTCTTGAAATATCCTTTAATGTCCAAAGTTCACTAGAAATCCCGTGAAATCTTTGCAAATCCTGAAAAATTCTTTGAAATCTTGACATTCTTGATATCCTTGTAAAATGTAAAAATTCTCCAAGATCCTTTGAAATGTTTTGAAATTGATTGAAATCTGTGAAAAAATTTTTAATCCCTTGAATACCGACTAAGTCTTTGAAAATTAGTAGAAATATTTAGAAATTCAATTAAATCCTTTTAAAAAACTTCAAGTCAGTGACAATCCCACGAAGTTTGTTGAAATCCTTTAAAATACCATTAAACCTCCTTGTATGTTTGGAAATACCTAAAATTCCGTGAAATTTTAATGAAATCTGACGAAATTTCTCAAAATCTATGAAACTTCCCTGGAAGTCAAATAAAATTGAATCTATTCATTAAAATTCTCTAGAAAAAAGGCTTAAATCCCCATAAATCTTTCATATCCTTCAATCTTATGAAATACCTAAAAAAATCTTAATCTCTTCAAAATCGCTAGGAATCTCTTCAAATTGAATTGAATTCATTTTCCAAACTTCACCAGAAATTTCTTGAAATCTTTGAGAATCCTAGAAAATTCTTGGAAATCACTCAACATTTTTGAAATCTTTAAAAATTCTTTGTAATTCCTAAAAATCCCCAGAAATGTTTGAAAATATTCTAAATCCACTAAACTCCCTCGAAATGTTTCGAAATTCCTTGAAACCCGTGGAAATATTCTTAAATCTCTTGAAAACCGATGAATATTTCTAGAATTAGTTGAAATATTTGGAAAACGTGTAATCCGTGAAAGTCCCTCGAAATTTGTTAAAATCCTTCGGAAACACTCAAAACCTCCTGAAATGTTGGGAAATCTTTAAAATTCTGTCAAATTTTCATGAAATCTGACGAAATCGCTTAAAATCGATATGGAAATTCTCTGGAATTCATTAAAATTCCTTAGACTTTGTCGAAAAGCTACATTGATAACATGAATAAATCATTCGTTTGTACTCTCTCTATTTTTTGCATCAACTGTTTTAATATTTCAAGATTATTTATTTTTATATTGATTTTCTTATAATGAGCCTCTACAGTGATTTTTCTAGAATCGCGAAAAAATGATCTGTACTGAATTTTCTATAATATTTTTCCTAATGGGGTATTGTAAAATAACAAGGTATTTTAAACGATTGCATGAGATTGCAGGGGTAATTAACCTATCGTGTTGAAAGTAAATTATTATTAATAAAAGTGTTATATATCGAAAGAAAATACGTATGCTTTGATTAATTATATTGATGAAATGTAAGTCACAGTAAATGCCAGTTGATCAATTTGATACCGAAATTGAATCAAAATGATATGTATCGTTTTTATAGAAATTTTGGATTTTTCAGCGGACTGGAGGAATATGATTATTGATCCTTGGTTGACCAAAAAGTCATATCCCATTTGAATCTCGCTTTAAAATTTTGACAACCTTCAGAATATTCAAATTACAATTCATTTATTTTGTAATCAAGTATTCAATATGATTTAAAAGCCTGATGAATCAAAACTATTAGGTGCAATAATTTGATAATATTGAATAACCAGTAAAATAGTTTCCTCTATATGATACTATATGATACTATTTAAATTTTTCTTCTATCTCTGATGTTAAAATACAACTTTTGACTGATTATTGAGAAATCATCTCGAATGGATTCATCATGTTTTGTTCACTTACTTCTCATATAGAACCTACCAAAGTATAAATATTGTGTAAGTTTGGAAGAAATTACTTAAACTAGCTGTGAATTCGATCTCGATTGTTTCGACTTTGTTACATTCTCATTCTAATGAGAAGGTATTGGTTTTATGTAAAATTTGACATAGTCGGTTTTCATCAAATCTCCACGTTTTGAGACCCCCTGAGCCAGAAAAAACGGTTTTTACCAAGGTGTCTGTCTGTCTGTAGTCTGTCTGTCTGTCTGTCTGTCTGTAGCCACGATAACTTTCGAAAAAATGATCAGATTTGATTGAGCTTTGGCACACTTTTTTATGGCCGAAAAATAGAGAACGAGTTCGTTAACCAGCTATTTTGGATGAAAATTCAAAAAGTGAGCACATTTTGAAAATTTTTGAGACCACTTTTTTTGAAGATTTAAAAATTCTATGTATGGTTATTAGTAGTACGCAAAATGACGAACAAAATATAAAATGACTTTTCGTGATAAAACAAAAATTACTGGAGTTATAGCATTTTCAAAATTCCAAAAAACAAACGAAAATGTACATTTTAAGCCGAAAAACGCACGATATGAAAAAAAGTCAAGAGGAGAAAAACGTTGCTTTTTGAACGCCCTATAATATTTTCATAACAACTTTTTGAATTTTTTGAAAAATAAAAAATTCAAATTTTGATCGCACAAAAAAATAATCAATAATTCCATTTTGCTGTGAAACTATGCAAGATACGAGAAAAGATCATTTTACCAAAATTGTGCACCCAAAAAAGATCTACAAATTTCTTATCATTCACTTTTTGATATGACGCGTAGTTTTTGTTTTATTCGTAAAAAACAGCATTGAAAATAGAAAAATCAAATGCACAGAACCGAGCGTGGAACGCAAGGTTCAAATGATTTTCAAATCAAATATCGAGCGCGAAGCGCGAGTGTCTGGATGAGAATGTGTTCCTTAAGGTCGATAGAACCTTGAGTAAATGAAGTTCCTTTTCAGTCTAAAATAAAAACAAATTTAACAATCACTTAATATGTAGAGGTTTTGATAATTTTATAATATTTGCAAACAAACTTTTTCTTTTCATCGAAGTCGAACACGAAGTTGAAAAATCTAGAGCAACCGAGCGTAAAGCGCGATGTAGATACGCCCGAGCGCGTAGCGCGAGGTGAATACATAATCGAGCGCGAAGCGCGAGATAAATATATGATCGAGCGCGAAGCGCGAGATCCAACAGTTGCGCGCCCTAGGCGCGCTTAAACTTGCGAGCGAAGCGAGCCGCGCGCGAAGCGCGCGATGAGAATGTGCCCGCGAGGCGGGCAGATTTTTTGTATTTATAATTATATGGTGATCATTTCACGAGCACTTTGCTTCCCGTTAGCAAATGTATTTGCTTCCTCATAGAGGAAGCATTAGTTATTTTTTTCAATAATAGACAAACCAAAGTCTTCATATTGATCAATTTAAAAATAGAAATGTACAAAAAATGCAAAACCACAAAATCATACAAAAAAATTTTGTAACACAAAGACAAATCAGACAAATCAAATTTTGTATTCGAAATGATAATTTTTCGAGCTGGAAAAGGGATGGGAAAAGCTCTTTAGCACTCTATCCCTTTCCCAGCTTCATGATTTCTTTACAAAAATTGTTAGAATTACCCTATTTGAAAACTTAGGATCAAAAAGTCTTTTCTATTCATACGTCAACTATGAATTATGTAAATGAAAAAAGTTTTTCTGTTTGGAGCAGATGACTCAAATATTATAAATAAGCATAACTTCCTTAATCTTCAATAAAGTGTATTAATATTATAGATCAATCGATTTGCCTTGAATCAAGGAATCTTTTCCGTTCTTGCATCAATTTTGAATTATGTTAGTGAAAAAAGTTTTACTATAAAAAACCGATTTTCAAAATATATAAATCACAATAACTTCCATACTCTTTAATAAAATGTATTAATATTATAGGTCAATCGATTCGTTCCGAACCAAGGAATTGGTTATATTCTTGCATCAACTTTAAATTATGTTGAAGAAAAAAGTTTTACTATAAAAAACCGTATTTTCAAATATTATGCATTACCATAGCTTCCTTACTCTTCAATAAAATGTATTAATATTGAAGGTCAATCGATTTGACTCGAATCAACACATCTTTTCTGTTCTTGCATCAACTTTGAATTATGATAATGAAAAAAGTTTTACTATAAAAAACCAATTTTCAAAATATATAAATTACCATAACTTCCCTACTCTTTAATAAAATGTATTAATATTATAGGTCAATCGATTCGTCTCGAACCAAAGAATCTTTTATATTCTTGAATCAACTTTGAATTATGTTAATGAGAAAAGTTTTACTATAAAAAACCGATTTTTTAAATATTATTAAGTGCTCAGAAAAAATGAAAAAAATATTTTCAGAAATCCTTCGGTCAGATTGAAGATATTAGTCGGGAAAATAAGCCCTCCAAATTTCATCAGTTTATCTGCGACCCTTTTCAAGTTATCGTGTTCACAAAAAAGCGTGACATCCACACATCCACACATCCACACACACATCCACACACCCATCCACACACACACACATCCGGTCAATTTCTTAAAACATTGTATTAGACATTTTTAAATTGGGGAAGGTTCAATTAAATGAATTTGAAAATTTTGGAAAATGTTACCATTACAAAGCTTCCTCGAGGAGGAAGCAAAATGAAAGAAATGCACTATAATCGAATTTTCAAACAAACAAAAAAACGCTTCACAAAAAGTCGTCTGCAAGCTATGATTTTATTTCAATGATTAAAATACTTTAACAATGGTATCTCATTTTACGATTTCTCATAGTGATCAGGATAAAATAAATTCACAATTGCATCGGTTGAGAAAAAAAAAATTGAAAACGTGATTTTTCAAATGTTGACCAAAAGCTACAGTTCACATACTTCTATTAAATGATTGCAAGCCTTTCGTAGAAATATTTTATCATAATTTGTAAAAATATTCTCAATGATTCCTGACATTTAGCAATGCGGAGGAACCTGCACTCTGCAGCGTTTCTATCAAAAATTAACATTTTTCAAAATATGTGAACAAAAACTTATCTCGGACTAAATTACAATGATTTTTAGCAGATTTTTCGAGAAAATTGTTGACAATAATTATTCTATAAATTTGAATTATACAAATTCAAAATTAGAGAAATCCGCTAATCTCAAAAATTAAAAGATTACAGTTTTATTTGAATTTTTTCAGAGTAACTGATTACAGTATGTGAATTTTTTATTATTACTTAAGAAATGAATGAAAACCCAACCAAAACACAACGTGCGAAAAAACCTCGCCAAGTAACAACATGAATTTCATTATTTCATTTCTGTTGAATGTAATATAAAAGTTGTAAAATCACAAAATACAGCTAAGTCAGAATAACAAAAAATATAAGAATAAAAGTATAGTTTAATAAAAGATATGTTGTTAAGTTCCGACAAATACGTGAACCAACGTAAACCTAAAGAAGCAGTCTTTGAAGCAAAAAAAAAAAAAAAAATGATTTTCAAAATTGTTATTTTTCTTTTACACCGAAATTTAATTTTTTCTAAAATATTCCTTGTTGATCCTAAGAAGCTTTAAATCTTCTATAAGTAGGAGTTGGAACTAAGTAAATCTATAAAAACAGTTTCAGAATGAAAAAAATTAATTTGCGGACATGAATATTCGTCTTTTTTAAATTGAAATCCTGTTTTTTTTTTTTAAATTGAAAAGTTAACTACTCTAGTTGAATCTTCATTATTTAATTTGAAAATCATCTCTGTGATTAAAAATTCGACTAGTTTTGGCTGGGCATTAATCTTTTTGGGTAAAAAATTTAATTACTTTGTTCAAAATTCTACAATTTCTTCAGAAAGTCATTCTTTTTGGTTAAAAAATCAACCGTTTTGTTGAAAATTCGTTGGTTAAAAATCAACCGTTGCAACATTTGGTTAGAAATTTTTCTCTTCTTTTCGATGAAAATTGAATTATTTTGCTGAAAATTCGTCTTTTTTTTTAGGTTAAATATTAATTTTTAAACTGCTAATCGAACCGTTCCATTTTTTATTGCAAATTTATTTTTTTCTAGCTGAAAATGCAACAATTCGGTTAACAATTTGTCTTGTTTAGTTCAAAATTCAACATCTTGATGAACATTGAACGACTTATTTGAAATCTGAACTTGTTCTTTAGAAATGAATCTTTGCGGTTAAAAATTAAAAATTAATTTTTAAATTGAAAATTTTATTTAATTTTTGAATGAAAACTTGTCTGTTTGAGTTAGATATTCAATTATTTTGTTAAAAATGTATCTTTTTTTAGTGAATAGTTCAACTATTTGGTTCAAAATTCTTGTATTTTGTTGAAAATTCGTATAATGAACTTGTTGAAAATGAAATTTTTTGTTTGAAGATTTATCTTTTTCAGTTTAAAATTCAACCATTTGGTTGAAAAATATCTTTTTTGATTTAAAATACAATTGTTTCGTTCAAGATTCAATCAACTCTTTAACTAAAATGTGAACTCCTTTGTTAAAAATGCATTTTTTTGGTTAAAAATGTAACTATTTTGTAAAAAATTCGTTACTTTTTGGACAAGAATTAATTTTTGAACCCTATTTTTGTAGTATAAAATTGAACTTTTTGGCTGAAAATTCAAGTTCTTGTTTAAAAGTGGAATCACATGTCTGAAAATGTATTTTTTTGGTTGAGGATTCATGATTTTATATGGAAATTCATCTCTTTGGTGAAAAATTCATTAATTTAGCTATTTTGTTAAAAAAATCTTTTTTTTTCTGAAAATTCAAGTATTCCAAATGAAGATTCATCATTTGAGTTGAAACTTCATCTCCTTTGGTAGAAATTTCATACATTTCGTTAAAAATCCAATTATTTTTGACTCAAAGTCTATAAATTTTATTTAAAAAGTCTACTATTATATTTTTGGTGGCTAATTAATCTTTTTAATCAGAAAATTCTTTTTTTTTTAATTTTGTTGTTGTTGAAAATTAATTTTTTTGATTTAAAATTCACCTACTTGGTTAAAATTTGAACTAATTCGTTGAAAATGTATATATTTGGTAGATGATTAATAAAATTATGGATTTTGTTGAAAGTTCAACGTTTAAAAAAAAAAAATTCTGTTAGCCCTGCGAAGTTGTAAATCTTCTAGAAGTGGGAGTCCGAAATAGGTAAATATAAAGGAACATTTTTAGAAGAAAAAATTAATTTCTAAAGCCATAGAAATTTACAGACAAATATAGGAAAATATTGGAATTTTTCTTCCATCCCGAAGTTCAGAATTTCCTATAACATTCATTATTTTAGAAATATCATTTCCGTCATGACTAACATACTATTTTTAATAAAAACTATAAAAATTGCCATTCGACAGATATGAATGAAGTTGTGTAAAAATGCAAAAATGGAAAAGTGGATCATGTTTATCTGAAGTTGGTAGTCAGAATAATATGTAAGGGTTTGATATCCCGGAGTTTACTGTGGTCTCAGCGCCAAATATTCTCAAGCATTCTTCGAAAAAATCCTCTTATTTTACAGTTCCTCAGCTTTCACAAATAGCTACTAATTATTTTGACTTTCATCTATTGGGACTAAGAGATGCGACTATCCGAAAATTATAGTTAAGACTTTTTGAGAAGGTAGAGTAGTAAAATTGAATCTACCTCAAAAAATCATCTTCAGTTAAAATCAGTAAAAACCAGTTTCTGAATTATATTTATCTGAAGATCAAATTATTATTAACGATTTGAAAATATGACGTATATTCATTAAGAGTCTATAATGGTTGAAGTATTCACGCGAAGATGTGAAATTTCAAAGGATCTCGACCGTCAAGAATACGCTGCAAGAACTTATTACTTACTACACTTTACCAGGCTCATCATTACCGTTCTCTGAAATTAATTGGATGTAAATTCATAAAATGCTAACTTGAAAGAACTTATGACCAAATTAATTTCAAATCGGGCGGGTTGTTCACACTCAAGCATGTAAGGATGATTTTTGAAATTTTAAAAACCCCTCCACCCTATTGTAAAGATTCGTAAGATTTTTATTACCGCCCTCCCCCCTTTTTACAGAAGAGTTCATATCTTTTATTCAATGTATGAAAAATATATCAATTATTTTAACCGTAAACGTGATTTTCAAGAATTACCATTTTTACAATATTTAACGAGATTGAAAAAGTTTTTTTTAGGAATTTCATGAAATTTCAGGGAATTTCAAAAGATTTGAAGGGATTACAAAAGTTCGACGGTAGAATATCAAACGATTTTAAACGATTTCAAAAGTTTTGAAAAATAGTCGTGTTCAATTTTAAAGAGAATCTCAATTTTTCAAGAGATTTTAAAAGATTTGTAGGGTCTTTTAGGAATTCAATCATATTTCTAGAAATTTTAAGGAATTGAGAAAGATTTCCATAGATTTCATGTGATATCATGTGATACCGAAATATTTTCACGCATTTTGAACAATATTAGGGGATTTTGATAGCATTTCCACAATTTCAAGATAATTAAAGAGATTTCATAAGACTTCAAAAGATTCCGGGGGATTTAGAAAGATTTGTAAAAATTTCAAAGGATTTAAAAAAATTCAAAGGGGTTTCGATGAGCTCACGGAATTTTAAAACGATTTTTAATTTAACAAAATTTCAAAGGTTTCCCGAATATTATGAAGGATTTTAAAAATCAATTTTGAAGGGGATTCAAAGATTTCAAGGGATCTCGTAAAGTTTCGAAATATTTCACGGTATTTCAAAGATGTTATCCGATTTCTAAAGAGTTTGAGGGATTTTCACGATACTCAAAAGATTGCAAGGAATTTTTAAGATTTCAAGCCATTTAAAGGATTTTCTTAGTTTTAAAAGGGTTTAGGGGGAATTTAAGGAATTTTAAGAGATTTCTAAGTAAATCATGGCATTTCAAAGGATTTTGAAGGATTTCATGTGGTACCGAATTATTTTCACAAATTTTGAAAGATATTAGTGAATTTTAATGAGATTTCGATGATTTGAAGGGATTACAAAAGCTTTGCAATGATTCGAAAGGATTTTGAGAGTTTTTAAAAGAATTAAGGGAATTTAAGAGGATTTCCTAATATTATGAAGGATGAAAACAAATTTAAAAATTTAAAAAGATTTCAAATGAGTTTCAAGGAGTTTAACGGATTTTAAGAGATATTAAAGAAATTTCGTTGATTCCACATTTCTATTACGATATCATATGACTGCTTCTAGGGGACAATTACCTAATTTTCCCACATACCACTTTCTATTTCCCACTTTTCACTTGTATCATTTTTGAAAAATTTCGCCACAATTTCCCCAAATTATGACAATTTCATGATTATTATTATTCATCGTTTTATGGCCAACAGCCATACCACGCTGAAAAAACCAGTTCTCGTCAGATCACTGAAATTAAGCAGCGTTGGGCGCGGTTAGCACTTGGATGGGTGACCATTCGAGAAAACTGAGTGCTGTTGGCACATCGTGGGTGTGGTGAGCCCACACTTGTAGTTATTTACTACAAGTTATCAACCTAGAAACACTACCCGAATCGGGTAGTGTCACGCCTACCCCGAAAGGGAAATGGCTTAATGGTATACATCGTAGAATTAATTAAAAAAATAATAATTAACAGAATAAAATTCTTATTCTGTTGATTTTTCCGCGCCCTTAGTTTATATATTATATTTACAGAAGCAAACTGGAATTGAATATTATTTTAAAGATTTCAAGATATTTTGAGAAATTAAAAAAAAATGAATTACAAAGAATTTGCCAAAATTTATAAGGATTTTAAAGAATTTCATAGGATTCAATAAGTTTTGGAGTATTTTTAATGAATCAAAAAATTAGGTATTTTTGTAGGATTTTAAAAATTTCAAGAAATTTAAAGATATTTTACGGGATTTTACATAATTAAAAAAATTCCTTGCTTTTCTAGAGAATTTCTTTGAATTTCTGACGATTTAAGATGATTTCATATACTATGATTTGTAAGATTTTAGGATACTTTAAAAGATCATTAGGAATTTTCAATAGATTTCCATAAATTGAAAGGATTATGAAGGATATAAAAGAATAAACTGCATTTTAAAAAATTTCAAGGAATTTTTAATATATTTCAGTAAATTGAAAGGATTTCAAAGTATTTCAAATATTTTAAGACTTTTAAAAAGATTTGAAGGAGTTTCCAACACATTTCAATAACTTGAAGGCATTTAAAAAATATCAGGGTATTTGTAAAAGTTTCAAAGAATTTTTACGAGCTTCACAAAATTTCAAAGGATTTCAAGATTTTCAATATTTTAGGGTATTTTAAAAGATTCCAGAAAGTTTCAAGAGATTGAATGATTTTGAGGCATTCAAGACAATTTGCACGCGGTTTCATAGAATTTTCTATAATTTCGGAGGATATAGATTTTATATATATATATATATATATATATATATATTTTATATATTTTATAGGATCAGTAAGCTTTTAGGGTATTTTAAAGGATTCCATGGGATTTCAAAAAGATTTTTATGGATTTTATGAGATTTCTGATGATTTAAATTATTTCAAGGGGTTTTGAATACCGTGAAGTTCTTTCAATACATTTTCTAGTATATTTCAGAAAATTTAGTATTATTTTGAAAAAGATTAGAATAAAAGTAAAATATTTCTTTGAATTTTCTAAGAATAATGTTTTAATTAAGAAATAAGGGGAATATCGATTATTCTCTTTTTTCAACTATCTTCATTTGCTGCAAATAAATTTTGTGTTATCTGATGACAAGATTAGGCAATACAAATATTTTCAGTTCCGAGAATATTTTTAGTCTGGATTAACCTATCAATGAAGTTAGTGTTTTACAGCTAAGAAAAAAAATTTAAAGAATTTTACAATTTTTTGTCAAAAATTCTGATTGATGAAAAAAGGACTTGAAAATTATCCTGATGGAATTTTTGATTTTGATCAAAATTTGAAAAGTTGTATACTTTTCAACCTTTTGAAAATTTTCAAGAGATAAAAAAAAAAATTTCTAGTAGATTCAGAAATTTGACCCTATACTTTTACTAGATATTAAATACATTTTGGAACTTTCCCAATCAAATTTTTTGATTAGACTGACATTTTTTAATTCCGATGAAAATTGAAAAAGTTATGTGTTCTTAAACATTTTGAAAATTAAAAAAATATATATATAAATATGTTTTTGATAAATTAAGAAATAATAATCTAAATTTTTATCACATATACAATATATTAAGAGACTATTCCCATGAAGTTTTTCAAATAAACGAAAATTCAAAAAGTTAGATTATTTTCAAAAATATGAAATTTTTTTTCAAAGAGATCCACAAGTTTAAATCGTTACTTTTAGTAGATTTTAACATGACTTACAAATTATCTCAATTAAATTTTTCAATCTGACACAAATTGAAAATGTTCTAGACTAATTAATTATAGTATAGTTGTCTTAGAACTAAGCTTCGAACGGACAGAATCAAAGTCTACGGCTTAATGTCTCTATTCAGTGAATTAAAAAAAAAGTATTTTTTTATTAACATTATATTGAAAAACATACCTACTTCTTATATGCTGTTTAATTTTGTCTACTTCGTTTTTTTTCTTCTTGAAGAGAACCGTCTCTATAACCTAATTATCGAGTGCGATTATCGCAATGAGAATTTAATCGACAAAGCTGCAGGTGCTTTGCGAACCTCCTTTAAAAAAAATTAAAGAACAATTTCAGTTCCAACTAATAACTGCAATTCCTCAGGGTTTTAAATCACAATTTTCGATTTAAGTTACAATATTTATGATATTTGAAAAAATGTAGTTGAAATGAACGCATTAAACGGAATTTTTTTTTAATTCTTCAGTACAAACTTTAATCACTAAGGATTTTTGACATTCTAAAAAGGAAGCATTAATAGTTCATAATTCATTTTCGTAATGATTGACGTTACAAAATTGAACGGTGACATGTGGCGTGAATTTAACAAAAATTACAGATAAAAAGTGAAAAGTGGGAAATGGAAAGTGGGAAGTGTGAAATAAAAAGTGGGATGTGGGATGTGGAAAGTTTCTTAATCGCCTCCCTGGTATAGAAAGAAAAACAACTCGACGGCTATCCGAAAGTCTCAGTTGGCAAACGGATTCGATCCAGCGCGAGAAATTTGTCTGAGGGACTTCATTCAATTTGTTTGTTTCTTTGTAGTCAGCTTGAGATAGTAATGCAAGAATTTTGTTTATTTTTGTACTGATAAAGCAGTCTTCAAGTAGTTTAGATGAGTCGACTTTCATTTCATTACATCTCTCAGGAAACATTTAGATCAAAGAAAAGTGACGGAATAGAGATTTTTGTATCAAGAAGAAAGATTATTCAATTACTAAGTTAATTAGTTGGAAAGAGACGTAAAGAGACTTCAATGGAAATGTCTTTTTTTTTAAATATAAAAATAATGAAGGAAGGTAGATATAAAAAGATTGTGAACACTTTCAACTCTTAATGTTTTCAGCGGTGATAAAAAGTAACTAGTTTTTTTTTAATTTTGTAAATAAGTAAAGAATTGGTAACTAGATACATTATTTTCGTTAAAAGTATCTATAAAAATGGTAACTTCTTCTTTAGTTACTTTCGAAATATAGTTTACAAGTCTTTTTTATGATAATCAATAAATTGTATTGCTTTTGCAAGTTTTTGTCTCATTTTCACTATTCAAATTGTGGCAGCTAGTTTTGAAAAGCTTTTTTATTACGGCAGGAATTATATTGAAGTCGAAAAAGGTTAGATTGCACGACGAAGCTTTCGAAAAATTATTGCTGTTAACAATAAACAAAGAAAAAAGTCATCTATTTAAACCGAAAAAGTGACCAAAAGTGACTAACTTCTTAACAAAAAAGTTACTGAAATTGGGTAATGTGCATTATTAATCTGACTAATTGAGCCGCTGGATAGTGTAAGGGCATATAAAATTCACATGGTCGTTCCGGTTGGCCCCTGTTGTCTTTAAAATCGATTTTGAAAATTGAATTTTTGAAACATATAGCTTTGTAGGAAATTTCATGGCGCATCTTTTATCCTGTTTCAAAAAAGTTTGATCTTTTACTGTTTCTGAAAGAAAGTGAAAAAACTGAATTTTGTAGAAAACAAAATTTAATAAATATTTTGACTTCAACTCGCTCTAAAAGACAAAGTTCTGAATATTTTCACATGAAAATTAAATGAGTTATGCTTCAAGCTGTTTTGAAGATCATATGCTCTTTTAAACTTTTCTTATTTGTTATAAAAAAAATCTGTTAATTTTTTTGCCAAGCAGTATCAAAATAATGTTACGCAACTTTCAAACGCTTCGTTTATCGAGGGAATTTTGATTAAGCCTAAACTTCCAGCGGAAGAAATGTTCATTAGGGCATAATGAAGTTTTCTGTAAGGTATTACTTCAACAGAATGAATCGTTAAAAAAATACGAGCATTCAAACAGCGCGTCGAAGAGAGATCGAGCGCGTGAGAGGTTCGAATACTTCGGCGCCTCAACCACACCGCCGTCCTGTCATATCTGTTAGGAGAGAGAATTTTCGATCACTTTGTTTATCTGGGTAATTTCAAGTGAACGAAACTTCCAGCGGGTGAAATATTTATTAGGATATAATAACATTTTTTGGAATTTTTTACATCAATTAATCTCACCGTTAGAAAATCATAAGCATTTAATTTGTCTTTCTCGACGGCTTGAGAGCACGCCGATTCTACTACGCCTAGTTTCTCCCGATTCTACTCGCTCTTGTTTTTTCTGCGAATTTCTTTAGAATACTTCCGCAGGAAAACAGAAGAGTGCACAGATAGTGTAAATAATGCGTCGCCTCCAAAAGCCCTGACTGTTTACGTTTCTAAAGACTAATTTAGTGCAACGGATAAAAATTATTTTTTTATAAAGTGAACATTTTATCAAGTCGTTAAAATAAAATGGCATCGTGTTCATCAGAACCTTCTCGAGGTAGAAAAAAATCTAGAAATGAAGCAGATTGGGCTGAGAATGTTCGTAAAGCAAAAAGAAACAAGGTATTCAATATTATACGGAGAAACTTTTTATATCAATTTTTCCTAGACTGTCATAACGAGAATTTTTACTATGGAAAATACTAAATTTTACAAAAAAATATTATACCTTAATACCATATATCTTAAAATTTCATTTTTTTCTAAATTTAGGATTTTTAATAGTAAAAATTCTCAATATGACACGTTTGTCCTCAAATTATATTTAAAAATTCAACTCTCTTTGGTTAAAAATGATTTTTTTAACTGAAAATTTATCTATTTCATTTTTGGTTGGAAATTGATCTTTCCTTGTTAAAAATTCAACTGTTTAATTGAAAATTCACCTTTCTACGTTGAAAATTTTTTTTTTGTAACATTCATCTTTTCGGGTTACAAAGTCAATTTTTTCGACAAAATTCGACTTTTTAACTTGAAAATTAAACTATTTGGTTGAAAGTTAAACTACTACTACTGCTACTACTACTACTACTACTACTACTAAAAATGTATCTACATTATGTCCTAGTGGCTATGACAGGACGGCGCGGCGGTGTGGTTGAGGCGCCGAAATATTCGCACCTCTCACGCGCTCGATCTCTCTTTGACGCGCTGTTTGAATGCTCGTATTTTTTTAACGATTCATTCTGTTGAAGTAATACTTTTCAGAAAACTTCATTAAACCCTAATGAACATTTCTTCCGCTGGAAGTTTAGGCTTAATCAAAATTCCCTCGATAAACGAAGCGTTTGAAAGTTGCGTAACATTATTTTGATACTGCTTGGCAAAAAAATTAACAGATTTTTTTTATACTAAATTAGAAAACTTTAAACGAGCATATCCTCTTCAAAACAGTTTGAAGCATAACTCCTCCAATTTTCAAGCTAAAATATTCAGAACTTTGTCTTTTAGAGCGAGTTGAAGTCAAAATATTTATTAAATTTTGTTTTCCACAAAATCCAGTTTTTTCACTTTCTTTCAGAAACAGTAAAAGAGACAACTTTTTTGAAAGAGGATAAAAGATGTGCCATGAAATTTCCTACAAAACTGTATGTTTGAAAAATTTAATTTTCCAAATCGATTTTAAAGACAACAGGGGCCAACCAGAACGACCATGTGAATTTTATATGCCCTTACACTATCCAGCGGCTCAATTCCAGATGAATTTCAACGTATTTAGGAAAAATTCCAAAAATAAACCAATAAATTAATAAAAAACGAGTAAATTTATAAGAATTTAAGGGAAATGAGAAGAATTCGATGAAACTCACAAAAATTCAAGTGAATTGAAAAAATCCAAAATATTTCACTGATTCCCGTAAAATTGTAGTATGTTTAGAAGAATTTAAGAGAATTTAAAGAAATTCGATAAAATGCCTACGAATGCAATGTGAGTTTTAAAGACTGCGGGTTGAATTAAAAATCTAAAATAAAACTGAAGGGTCCGCGGTCTAAACCTGTTAACTGACATTTCAGAAATTTTACACCGGGAAGGAAAATCGTTGTTATTTGTGCAATTTTCAATATTTTTTTAAACCATAAAATGTTTTTTGTTCATTTACTAAAGAAAAATAATACACGCTAGTTTTATAACATTTAAATCAAAATCGATCATTATATGACAAGTGAAAGCTAAACATATGTTATCTACAAGGGGTCCAGCGGTCTAAACCTGTTATCTGCACTGTTCGTTCAACGTGTTCAACGCATTCTGCGTTGTTTTTTAAGCTGCGGGCAAGTTTTATATGTCAAAATGTTTGGAATTGCATGTTGAAAATAGATGTGCTTGCAAAAATTTAAAATAGTTTGTTGCAAAAGTTTGCTGACTGTAAGGAATCGAGACGCGTCGAATCGAAACTAGGCACAAATAACTTTCGACACACACATAAACTTAACTGCACACGCTCTGACATGTGTCTCACTGTCCTATTCTATGAGTAAACTGAGCCGATTTGAGAAAAACACGGACTTCCCATAAAACGCCATAAGCAGTTAACAGGTTTAGACCGCGGACTTATGCTGTAGATACCAAAACGCGATTTTCGAGAAAAAAAACTGAAAGGAATTTTGCCGTTTTGTTTGCGGGATATTAACTGCATATAAAAAATTTTCCAGATGATACAAAAAAATCAATTTTGAAAAAAAATGTCAGTTGACAGGTTTGGCCCGCGGACCCTTCAACTGTAAAAATATATTTAATTTAGTAGAATTGAATAAATTTAGGAGAATTCGAGTGTTTTCAAGAGAATTCTGACATTGTTAAAAACATTAAGAGAATTCTAAAAAAATCAACTTTTTTTATGAGAATTTCGGAAAAATTATTGAGAGTGAATGTAGAAGACTGTAAGGGAGCTCAAGAGATATTGATCAAATTCATGAGAATTTGAGAGAACATAATTGTACAATATTTTAAAAATCCAAAAATTTCTATCAAATTGAGTGAGATGGGAGCGAACACAGTTCAGGGCTAATTTAACAGAATTTAAGTGAATTGAAAAAAAGATTTGAAAAAAAGAATAAATTAAACAAAATTTAAGCGAATTCATAGGAATTCAAGGGGAATAAGAAGAATTCGATAAAAATGTCAAAAAATTCTAGTTGAATACAAGAAATGTAAGTGAATTGAAAACAATTAATTGATAGTGAAAAATTCACTAAATTCGAATAATTTGAAATCAATTGAGGAAAATTCAAGGAAATTCCAAAGAATTTAATGAAATGCTTAAGAATTCGAGGTGAGTTTAAAAGACTTCAGGGTGTATTAAATTTTATTTATTAACTCATTGAATTGCGTTAAATTCAGTGAATTTAGAATTCAAGTGATTTCAAAAAAATGCAGAGTAAATTCCACAAATTCAAGAGATTTTCACAGAATGAAATAGAACTAAAAGGAATTTAGGATAAATTATTAATAATGCAGGGGGAATTATCATATTATTCCCAGTGCTTATCTCATACTAATTACTCTTAAGCGAGAATTGAAAAAACTATAAAATATTCCATTGATTTTAGTAAAATTAGAGTGAATTAAGAAAAATTCAAAGGACTTTGATGAAATTCACGAGACTTGTAATGAATAAAATTCAATACAATTTTTAAAATCAAAAAGTTTCCATCGAGTTTAGTGAAATCGGAGTGAATAGAATTCAGGGCGAATTTATCAGAATTTAAGTGTATTGCAAAAATATTTTTCAAAAACAACGAATGAAATAAAATTCTAGTGTATAGAGAAAAATTGAAGAGAAATGAAAATAATTTTTAAAATGCATACAAATTCAAGGTGCGTGAAAAAATTCAAGTGACTTTAAAATAATCCAAAAGGGATGTATTAAAAAAAATTGAATTAAGTAGAATTAAGTGGACTTAGGAGAATTCAAGTGAATTCAAACCAATTTAGGGTGAATTTCAAAAGTTCAAGAGATTTCTGAAGAATGCGGAAGAACTTAAAAGAATTCAGGTTAAATTCATAAGAATTTAGGGGAAATTCCAAATGAATTAAGAAAAAATTAAACATTCTATTGATTTAAGTAAAATTTGAGTAAAGTAAAAAGAATTTAAGAGAATTCAAGAAACTCTGTTGAAATTCATCGGAATTGAAAAGAATATAATTCAGTTTAGGTGAATTGAAAAATTGAAAAAAGAAACAAAGAATTAAATAGATTTCGAGAGAATTTAGAAAAATTTACGAGAATTGGGAAGAAATCGATGAAATTCAATAAAAATTGAAGGTGAATTAAAAAAATCAAGTGAATTGTAAACAATCAAAAAACGTTTAAAAAATGATTTGGATTTAATTAATTCGCAATAAATTGAGAAAACTTCGAGGACATTCAAAAGAATTTGATAATATTGCTAATAAATAATATTGCAAAAAGACAAAAAATTGAGATCAATTTAAAATACATAAACTGAATAGAATACATTTTTAAAATCCAAACAAAAAATTCATTGAATTCAGGTAAATGGGGGTGAATGGCATTAGTTAATAAGAATCTGATAAAATCCGTGAAAATTCGAGGGGAATGTAGGTCTTCAGGTTAAATTAAAAAAAATCCAAAAAGATTCACTGAATTCATTGGATTTTGAAGAATTCAGGATGAATTCAAAAGAATTCGAAGTAATTAAAAAAATGACAATAAAATTCTGAAATCCCGGGGTTCTCTGTTTTAATTTCTTGAAATATGTAACTAAAGTTATCTTTTTATCCTCTTATCTCTTTTATCTTTTCATATTTTCTTTATCTTTTTTCTTCTATCTTATTTCTCTTTTATAGAAAGTAAGTAAAGTGACTGTTTGCCAGAGTTCTGAAGATACATAGAAATAACGATGAAGGAATGATCAAGTAACGATAGTTACTTTTTTAACAAACGCAACTAAGAGAAAATTACATTTTGAAACAATAACGATAACTCGTTACTTTTCTGTGAAGGAAAGGTCACGATGACTAGTTCGTGAAAGTTCTTGAAACAAGAATTGAAAATTTCGTAAGATTATAGTGATTTATAATATATTTATCTGATATAGTAAATATATTTGGCCTAGAAAAGCCTTTCTCGATAGTAAGTCTCTTATTAGACTGAATTTCAGTATCGAGAGGTTCGAAATAAGTCCAAAGTGGATTCAAGTTCGAGTAGTGAAATTAGGATTATTATAAGCAATTACATGAATAAATTATCAACAATCTTACTTTGAGAGCAAGTGATTCTTTTCAAAAATTAAATTTTTTCATTGTTATGAATCATTAAGAACGTTTTTGCATGATTTTTGCATGTTCTCAAAGAAGCGTAATTCCGGGAGTTTTCCCGATTTAACCTACTCTGTAGCAGACCTTCGTCTGGAAAATTCCAAGGTATTTATCACAGAGTTGATAATAATTCATAAACTTATTATACTTGGAAGGAGGGTGCATTTCTTACTAGCCCCATATCTACGTTACGAATGCCAGTAATTAGTTATTCTGCTATAGAGTAAAATGAGTAGGTATAAAAGTCGTAAAAAGCAGAGAAAGCAAGAGAAGGAGTAAAAATCGACTTTCTCTTTCATTCACTAATTTCTGTGAGAAAACGAGGGTAGATCGTTAAACGAAATTCTTCCGATTCATTTTCCGCCGTGCGCAGTTCACCTTAATCGTCGCGCTTTATTCGACGATAATTCGTCGTGACCGTAGAAGCGCCTTAATCACAAGGCTAGATATCTCTTTTTCACCCTTTTTTTAGCTCTTTCCCTCTTATGCCTTTAAGAAGGAATATTTCTTCTATTCCGTCGCCGTACCGGCCAACCAACCTCCCTGCTCTCAACCTCCCTCGGCTCATTCTGTGATTTATAGTCTTTCTAAAGCATCTTCGCAATATCATCCTTTAGTCCACTTATTCTCAGTTTTCTTAAAGAAACATAGACCGAGGAAACCACCAAGCAGGAAGATTTAACTTTAAAAAGAATATCATGGTCAATTGGAAAAATCTGTTAAAAGGTATTTAAAAACAGGACTTCCGGTATATTTTTTTGTCGTCGTAATTGAATTCTGAAGAGTTCTAGAGAATTCTAAAGAATTAAATCATTTTTCTTCAGTTTCGACCTCTTCTTTGATGCATAAATAAATGTTTGAGGCCAAAGGTCTAATGAATAAAAACACAGATTCAAGCTTGAATTAGCTACGTTTTGGACGCTATGTTGTCCATTTTCAAGAATACAGTAAAAATTTATTATAAAAAAATAATAAAAAAAAAACATTCTTTACATAAAAAATAATCATAACAGAAAAAATATAAGTTTAAAAATGTAGCGAATAATCATAAGAACAGAAATAGAAGTTTAAAAATGTAATATATATACCAGTAAACCATTTCCCTTTCAGGGTAGGCGTGACACTACCCGATTCGGGTAGTGTTTCTAGGTTTTTCTTGTAGTTATAAATAACTACAAGTGTGGGCTCACCACACCCACAATGTAATAATAAATAATCGTTAAAAAAGAAATAAAAGTATAAAAATTATCTAATAGTAGTAAATAACACGTTTAGCACTTAAATCATTACCTGACATTAATTTAAATGAAATTTATTCGAAAAATGAATAAAAATGTAATTTTCATATCAATGTTGACATTAGTAGCCATTAATATTACTGTGAAAATAAAGCAATTCAAAATTATGTCAAAAGAAAGAAAATTTGGTAAACTATTCCTATCAATTCAGCTTTACAATATATCAAAGATAAATGGGACTTGATTGCCTTAAATACCTTTATACTCAGAGATTAATTGTTAAATGCAGTAAAGTTTTTCCTTAGATCCACATTTTTTAAGTTCAATAATAAAAATTTCAAATAAATAGATAGAATAGCTATAGGTGCTCCATTATCGCTAGCAATAGCAGATATTGTAATGGAAGCAGTTGAAATGAACTGTTGATCTTCACTCAGTTTTAATGTATCATTTTATAAAAGGTATGTTGGTGAAATTTTCATGATCATTTCTAAACAAAAATTACAAGACGTTTTAGATATTTGTAACAGTTATAATTCAAATCTCAAATTTACATATGAACAGGAATTGAACTCCACACTTAATTTTTTTGATGTATCGGTCACATGAAAAAATAATAAAACTCTTCTAACAAATTGGTACCACAAAAAACTTAGTCTTGTAGATATTTGCATTTTTTATCACAACATTCATGGTCTCAAAAGAGAAGAAATGATTTTCGGACTTATAGATTCAGCTATTAGATTATCTTCTTTATAATTTAGAACACAACATCAAACTATTGCAACAAAATTTAGCTAGTAATAGTTATCCACTTAATTTTATCAACGAATTATTAAAAATTAGAATTGAGAACATTTATAATTCAGGTCACAAAGAATAATCACAACATTTTAAAGCTTTTACAGTAGTTACCTATCCATCTGGTATTACTGATTAAATAGATACAATATTAAGACAAAAAGGCATTAAGGTATTTTTAGACCAACAAAGTCTAATTTCAATTCATTTCTTTCCCCTGAGGATAAATTAGATCTTTTACATAGAATAAATATTCTACTTATTCGACTATTGAAACTTTGACCGTTGTTGCATTGGACACACAGGTAGACCATTATAGAATTAAAGAACATCAACGTCAAAATTCAAATATAGATAATATTACGGCACTGGAAAGACATAGAATTGAGACTGGTCATGGTTTTGATTTTCAACATCCAAAAATTCTAGCTTGTGAAAAAAATTAAATAAACGTTTAACTATTGAATCATTTCACATTAACAAAGACAAGAAATGTGTCAATCTTAAGTATTATAATTATAATATAATTATATTATAATATAATTATATTAGGTATTATATTATAATTCCAGACTTCCAGATTTCTATAGTTTATTATGTAAAAACAAATTTTAATTAAAAATTTCATTTATAATAGACTTTTTTTTTAACTGATTTACAATTAATGTCCATATTCATTCACTTTAAGAATGTACTTTGTGAACACTTGTTGAAATTTGACTGTTTTAAATTTTGTCCAAATTTATCAAAAATGTGAATTTTATCAAATATTTCTAACTTCATTTTGGTTTATCCGAAATCGCAACAATGTGTGCATATATTAAATTTAGTAAGTTTTCGATAATTTTTTAATTGTAACCTCATTTATGTATTTTTGTAACGTATCCTTATTTTTCCCAATCTTCTTTCTTTTATAATTTTAAATTGCTTTATTTCCACAGTGATATCAATTGGCTACTAATGTCAAAATTAATATACAAATTACATTTTCATTCATTTATCGATACAATTTTTGGATAATGAATCACAATTTTGGGATAAAGGATGATCCAATAGGCTTCCGTTCACCCAAATCAATAGATCTTTCAATGGTCATTTCAATTAATGTCAGTTAATGATTAAAATGATATACGTGTGATTCGCAACTGTAGATTCTTTAATAGATTTTTACAGTAGGCTTAAAAAGCGACCTCATAGCTTCGGAAATGTAGCAATTTTAAACTTGAATCTATGTTTCTGTTTATTTGACTTTCGGCACCAAAAATTTATTTATGCAATTATACAGAATCCATGATGATTTCCAAAGAATTCGAGGTTCAATCTAACAAGTTTAAAAATACAACTCTAACAAAGTATGCCAGAATAAGAGAATATAAAACTCTCAAAAATTTTCAAGGACATAGGCAGAAGGGTGAGTGAAAGCGCTGAAATTGATCGAATTATTTGAACCTAGCACAAAAAGTGGTTTGGCGTTTTCACAAATTTTGAAAGTTATCAGGGGATTTTAATAAGATTTCGTTATTTTGAAGGCATTTCACAGAATTGCAAAGATTATAAAGGATTTCAAGAGTGTAAAAAAATAGGAATTTAAGAGAATTTCCGAATATTAAAAAGAATTTTAAAAAATTCACGGGATTTCAAAGGATTTTAAAAGATTTTCAAGGATTTTAAAAGAGTTGAACGGATTTCAAAAAATATAAAGGAATTTCATTGATAGTAAAAGATTTTTATTCATGTAAGATTTCAAATTATTCATGGAATTTCTATGGATATTATGAGGGATTTTAAGAGATTTAGGAAGATTCCCATGGATTTTAAAGATTTCCAATCAATTTTGAAGAGACTTCAAAATTTCAAGAGATCTCGTAAGATTTCGAAATATTTTAGGGAATTTCCAGGTCTTTAACCTATTGTTAAATATTTTAAGGGATTATAATGGATTGTAAAGGGTTATAAGAGATTTTTACGATTTGTTAAAGATTTCAAGGGATTCGAAGAATTTTCACTCTTTTGAAATTTTCTGAGTTAATTTAAGAGATTTCAAAGTAAGTCACGGAATTTTAAAGGATTTCATATGATAACAAAGTATTTTCAAGAATTTTGAAGGATATTAAGGGATTTTAATGAGATTTGGAAGATTTAAAGGGTTTTTGAAAGAGTTGTGAAAATTTCAAAGAATTTTGAAGGACTTTAATTGATTTTAAGATAATTAAAGAAGTTTCTATAATTTTACGGGATTTGAAGCCATTTGAAGTGATTTAAAAAAAAAGAGTAAAGGAATTTCAGAGAATCTTCGAAGATTATAAAGAATTTCAAGGGATTTAAAAAAAAGTTACGGGATTTCAAAGGATTTCGTGAGATTTTTAAATATTTAACCGAACACAAAAAGTGATTTGGTATTTGAAAGAAGAATTATTTTGAATCGGGTAATGCTTTGTTGGGAAAGGGCGGCAAGTGTGACTAAAGTCGTGCTTGAATTCTACAGAATTCCAAAGAAATTATGATAAATTCCAGAGAATTGAATGGTTATTCCGAATTTAAAAATTCATCTTCAGCAAAATATGCTGGAATAGAAAATTAAAGGTCATAGGTATTCCTTTCTCCCGATGAGAAAAATAAAATTCAGAAAAAGATGTCGGAAGAGTATACATAGCATTAAAAAATTGATAAAAATATGGGCAGTAGGGGAGACGGAAAATCTTGAAATTAGTCGAATTATTTTGGGTCCATATCATCTCACATGCGGCAAGTCTCTCTGCGGCAAGTCACACCTGCGGCAAGTCACACCTGCGGCATGTCACACCTGCGGCAAGTCACATCTGCGGCATGTCAAATCTGCGGCATGTCACATCTGCGGCGTGTCACATCTGCGGCATGTCACAACTGCGGCTTGTCTCATCTGCGGCATGTCACAACTGCGGCATCTCTACCCAGCGGCTTCTCTCCCGCGCGGCATTTCTCACAGTGAAATTGACATTTTTGCGGCATCTCTCGCCAGTGGCAAGCCTCCCTGTGGCATCTCTCCCCTCAACAAATTTTTTTAAGTCCAAATCAAAATGGCAAAACTGCAGCAAGCCTCACAGGACTAATTGTCACATCTGCGGCATCTCTCACCCGCGGCAAATCTCCCCCGCGGCAAATCTCCCCAGCGGCATCTCTCATCCGGGAAAAATGTTCAAGTCTACATCAAAGTGGAAAATCTGGGGCATCTCTCACCAGCGGCATCTCTCCCACAAGAAAACTTTGTGAGTCGTTCTAAAGATGGCAAAAGTGCGGCAAGCCTCCCCAGCGGCATCTCTTGCCTAAGAAAATGTTCTGAATATTTCTAAAGATGGCAAAACTGCGGCAAGTATTCCCAGCGGCATCTCTCCCCCAAGAAAATTTTCTAAGTCGTTGTAAAGATGGCAAAAATGCGACAAGTCTCCCCAGCGGCATCTCTCCCCCAAGAACATTTTCTAAGAATCTAAGTAGTTCTGAAGATGGCGAAAGTGAGGCAAGTCTAACCAGCGGCATCCCTCCCCCAAGAAAACTTTCTAAGTCGTTCTAAAGATGGCAAAAATGCGGGAAGTCTACCCAGCGGCATCTCTCCCCCAAGAAAATTTTCTAAGTCGTTCTAAAGATGGCAAAAATGCGGCAAGTCTCGCCAGCGGCATCTCTCCCCCAAGAAAATTTTCTAAGTCGTTCTAAAGATGGGAAAACTGCGGCAAGTCTACCCAGCGGCATCTCTCCCCCAAGAAAATTTTCGAAGTCGTTCTAAAGATGGCAGAAGTGCGGCCAGTATTCCCAGCGGCATCCCTCCCCCAAGAACATTTTCTAAGTAGTCTTAAAGATGGCGAAAGTGCGGCAAGTCTCCCCAGAGGCACCTCTCGCCCAAGAACATTTTCTGAATAGTTCTAAAGATGGCAAAACTGCGGCAAGTCTCCCCAGCGGCATCTCTCCCCCAAGAACATTTTCTAAGAATCTAAATAGTTCTGAAGTTGGCGAAAGTGCGGCAAGTCTAACCAGCGGCAGCTCTCCCCCAAGAAAATTTTCTAAGTCGTTCTAGAGATGGCAAAACTGCGGCAAGTCTCCCCAGCGGCATCTCTACTTCAAGGACATTTTCTGAATAGTTTGAAAGATGGCCAAACTGCGGCAAGTCTCCCCAGCGGCAGCTCTCGCCCAAGAACATTTTCTGAGTAGTCCTAAATAAGGCAAAAGTGCGGCAAGTCTCCCCCTCAGAAAATTTTTTCGGGCGATAGATGTCGCTTGAGAGACTTGCCGCAGTTTTGCCATCTTTAGAACTACTTAGAAAATTTTCTTGGGCGATGAATGCCGCTGGGGAGACCTACCGCATTTTTGCCATCTTTGGGACTACTTATAAAATGTTCTTGGGGAAGAGATGCCTCTGGGAAGACTTTCCGCAGTTTGGCCATCTCTAGAACTACTTAGATAATGTTCTTAGGCGAGAGATGCCCCTGGGTAGACTTGCCGCAGTTTTGCCATCTTTAGAACTATTCAGAAAATGTTCTTGGGTGGAGAGACGCCGCTGGAGAGACTTGCCGCACTTTTGCCATCTTTTGAACGACTTAGAAAATTTTCTTGGGAGAGAGATGCCCCTAGGGAGACTTGCCGCATTTTTTCCATCTTTAGAACTATTCAGAAAATGTTCTTGGGGGAGAGATGCTGCTGGAGAGACTTGCCGCAGTTTTGCCATTTTTAGAACGACTTAGAAAATTTTCTTAGGGGAGAGATGCCGCAGTTTTGCCATCTTTAGAAATATTCAGAACATTTTCTTAGGCAAGAGATGCCGCTGGGGAGAATTGCCGCACTTTTGCCATCTTTAGAACGACTTACAAAGTTTTCTTGGGAGAGATATGCCGCTAGTGAGAGATGCCGCAGATGTGACAATCCATCCTGGGACACTTGCCGCAGATGTGACAATTAGTCCTGTGAGACTTGCCGCAGTTTTGCCACTTTGATGTAGACTTGAACATTTTTCCCGGATGAGAGATGCCGCTGGGGAGATTTGCCGCGGGTGAGAGATGCCGCAGATGTGACAATTAGTACTGTGAGGCTTGCTGCAGTTTTGCCATTTTATATGCACTTAAAAATTTTTTCCGGATGAGAGATGCCGCCGGGGTGACAATAAGTCCTGGAAGACTTGCCGCAGCTTTGTCATTTTGATTTGGACTTAAAAAAATTTGTTGAGGGGAGAGATGCCACAGGGAGGCTTGCCACTGGCGAGAGATGCCGCAAAAATGTCAATTTCACTGTGAGAAATGCCGCGCGGGAGAGAAGCCGCTGGGTAGAGATGCCGCAGTTGTGACATGCCGCAGATGAGACAAGCCGCAGTTGTGACATGCCGCAGATGTGACACGCCGCAGATGTGACATGCCGCAGATGTGACATGCCGCAGCTGTGACTTGCCGCAGGTGTGACATGCCGAAGGTGTGACTTGCCGCAGGTGTGACTTGCCGCAGAGAGACTTGCCGCATGTGAGATGATATGGACCCAATTGGCATGAGAGGAAATCCTTTCACAGTTAAAGGATTGTCGTTCCAAATCCTATCCTTTAACTGTGAAAGGATTTCCTTTGATCTTGAAGTGAAATCTATTGTCCGACAAAAGAAAGAATAATTTGAACGTTAAAAGAAAATTTATTGCATGATGTAAATATAAAAATCGATATAAAATCGACGCTTTACAAAATCATTGCATAAAGAACGTCTTACGAACGTTTGATTGTCAAAAGCAATAAAGAAAAATTTATACTTTGATTGTCAAAAGCGTAAAAATCAATGAAAAGTGAGGTTATGCGGATCAAAAATTGTTCTTTCAGTACACGTACTTTCCAAAGTTTTTGCGTCACAATCTGGGATTCCTAATTTTTTGAAGTAATCCATTTTCGACATCATTTCGCTCGTTTTTCCACACTCACTTTATCAATTAATAAATAAATCGTGCAGTGAAAAAATTCACTCATGCGCAGGCGCACTTTCTCCGCTAGCCAACAAATGAAATCCTTTAATAGTTAAAGGAATTCTTTTCAAAGTCAAAAGGAATCGTTTATCAGTAAAACTACTTTCGTTTTGCATTTAACGGATAAGTCTTTGAACAGTGAAACGATTCTATTGACGGACAAAAGAAATCTGCTTAATTTCAAAGGATGCATTCTGAAAGGAACGTAATTTCACTGTTAATAGACTTTTTCTTAGAGTGAAGCACAAAAAGATGTTTGGCATTTGAAAAAAGTAAAAATTTTTGTTTTGAAATCAGTTATTGCTTTGCCTGGAAAGAGGGGCGCGTGTGAATCTTATCAAAAAAGAAAGTTGGTAAATGAAATGTACATATTTTTCAAATTTACAAATTATTTTATTAAGATGTTAACCAGATTATTATTATTATACCATTAAGCCATTTCCCTTTCGGGGTAGGCGTGACTCGCTCGGTTGGAAAATAGTAGTGTTGGGAAGGAGGTATAGATTCTTTAGATTGATCTTGAATTTTCGTGTTATTTATTAAAATAAAACGTTCATTCCGCAACACTGCTCCGACCGAGGTTGCTGATCAATCTCTCTAGCGATCACCCCAAGTGAAGAGCTTCACAAGGTTGTTATGTGAGGTTCCCCATTCGGGCCCATTAGTATCCAAGCTCTTTTGTCTCAGGCGTCATTCACTCTACTCACATTATTTTTAGAAACTATTTGTCGCCACACTTTTCTGTCCTGGCATACTTCTCCAGCTTCCATCACGTCCATGCATTTTTTCATGCAAGCTCTCCTGTTTCTATGGCTTCTTATGTCTTTTCGGATTAAGGGGTCATTCACACATTCTAACCATTCTTTCCACGGTCTGCCTCTGGGCATACTGCCATTTACTTTACCTTTATACACTTGTCTCGTTAGACGCTCATATTTCATTCTTCCAACATGTCCGAACCATCTTAACTGATTTCTTTCCCCTACTTATTAAAAATAATCTTGTCATAAGATTTTTCATAAACCGGGTTATAAAAAATGATACCCTCGTTGCTTATATAAAACAGGTATTCTGAGGAACTTGCCATATAAAAGAATATGTTGCATAATTTTCTTATGTACCAATGAGTATCTTTTGTAATATTTTTTTCCATTAGAAATTTTATGCTGAATTTGCTCTAATTTTTTCAATTTTGTCATTCTATTCTCAGATGATTTTTTATATCTTGTTTTTCTATTCATTTCTGAATAAATTGATAATAATTTTTGAAACGAATTCTTATGCTTTGGATTTTTCCTTAGGTCTGTGGAATTTCTTGAAACATGTGCATTTTACGGGGTTTGGATTATTCGATGGGGTCCTGGAAAATCGAGTTACTTTTCCAGCAGACGAAAAGCTATGTAAAAAAGGGCATCGTTGGATGCTTCACTCTAAAAAAAGTGGTATTTTCTTTCTGTGTTATAAAAAATATAATATAAAGAGATTCAAAGAAGTATTCATTGGGAGGTTCATTTTATGATCCTTTTGTGAATTTAAAAAAATAATCTTTCTAATATTTTAATTTTTGAATATACATTTAAAAAAACTTCCTTAGTTTTGAGACTTTTAACAGGCATTTAAATAGTGTCGAGATGATTGTGGAGAAAAAATTGGATTTGAAAATGATGAATTTCAATGAAATTGATTGAAATGGGTAAATATAACTGATATTATTAAAGGACCGGTTAAGGATATCAGAATGGTTTATTTAATTAACAAAGCCAAAATTGGGCTTAGCTAATTTTTTACATTCTCATCCTAATGAGAAGGTATTGGTTTTATGTAAAATTTTACATAGTCGATTTTCCTCAAATCTCCACGTTTTAAGGCCCCTTGAGTCAGAAAAAAATGATTTTTAAGAAGGTGTCTGTCTGAATGTCTGTCTGTCTGTAGTAGTAGGTCGTAGGCATGATAACTTTCGAAAAAATGATCAGATTGGATTGCGCTTTGGCACACTTTTAAGGCAGACTTTTTGGCTTAAAATTGTTTTTTTCATTCTTGCCATAAAAAGTAATTTGTATACGTTTACCCATTTTTTAGTAATAAGTGCAAAATGGGACAAAGTAATTTTCTGTGAAAAATATCTCTGTCTTTTCATTTGCATGTATTATGTGAGTTTTAACTACATGTTGGTTCCCTAGTAGTATAAAAAAGACAGAGAAAGAATAAAGAAAAAGTGAGATTTTGGTTGACTTCTTCTTTTTTTCTCCCTCTTCTTTCCTTTTGTTATTTATTTGTCTTTAATTCATAAGGAAGTAGATTTCATTTCGCTCTTAAATATTTTTTTCAGTCATATATGAATTGTAAATAATTCAATTTTAATTCAAACAAGTTTAAAAATTCATCTTCGACAAAATATGCCGGAATATACAATTACAGATTAGGTTCTCCTGTCTCTCGGAGAGAAAATTAATATCCGGAAAAATATGCCGGAAGAGTATACACAGCATTAAAAAATTGATAGAAGTATGGGCGGCATAGGAGAGCGAAAAAGCTGAAATTAATCGAATTAATATAATATGGCCAACGGCCATACCACGCTGAAAAGCCCAGTTCTCGTCAGATCACTGAAGTTAAGCAGCGTTGGACGCGGTTAGTACTTGGATGGGTGACCATTCAAGAATAATGAGTACTGTTGGCACATCGTGGGTGTGGTGAGCCCACACTTGTAGTTATTTATATAACTACAAGAACTATCCACCTAGAAACACTACCTGAATCGGGTAGTGTCACGCCTACTCTGAAAGGGAAATGGCTTAATGGTATACATACATTTGAACCGGAAACAAAAAGTTGTTTGACATTTGAAAGAAGTAAACCGTTTTTTTGAGATCGGTAATGCTTTTGTCAGGAAAGGGCGGCGAGTTTGAACGAACTCGCGCTTGCATTTTAAAGAATTCAAAAGAATTTATGATGAATTTCAGAGAATTCAATGCTGATTCCGAGTTTAAAAATACATCTCCGGCAAAATATGTATTTTGAAATCGGTTAATGCTTTGTCTGAAAATGGCCGCGACTGTGACTGGACTCGCGCTTGAATTCTACAGAATTCAAAGGAATATTATTATGAATTCCAGAGAATTCAATGTTATTAGTAGAAAAGTAAAGGTTAGGTTCTCCTGTGTCCCAAAGAGAAAAATAAAATCTCGATAAATATTGCAGAAGAAAGATTTTTTTTCACGAAATCGGTTAATGCTTTACCTGGAAATGGCGATGAGTGTGACCAAACTTCCGCTTCAATTCGAGATAATTCCAAAGAATATATGATGAATTCCAGAGAATTCAATGTCAATTCCAGGAAGTTTAAAAACTGATTTTCGGCAACAAATGCTGGAATATAAAATAAAAGGTTAGGTATTCCTTTCCCCGGAAAAGAAAAATAATATGCCGGGAGAGAAAATTAAAATGCTGAAATTGATCATATGACTTGAACCCAGCACAAAAATGTGGTTTGCCATTTGAAAGACGTAAGAAATTTTTTTCGAAATCGGTTATTGCTTTTCCTGGAAAGGGCGGCGAGTGTTATCGAACTCGTGCTTGAATTCTAAAGAATTTTAAAGAATTCAATGTTAAATCTAACAAGTTTGGAAACTTTCTCCCGAAGAGAAAAATCTGCCATTGGCAAATTACCGAAAAAGAAAATATTTGACATTAAAAATTCCCGACATTAGGAAATTGCTGACAATTGAATATTCCCAAATTTAAAACTGCCCGAATAATAAAATTCCCCACAGTTTATGATATTACCGAATTTGAAAATTTCCGAAATAAAATTTGAGACATTATAAAATATCCGACACTGTAAAATTGCCGACATAGAGAGGTTTTTTGTTGTTTATTCATTATTAACAAAAAATTCAATCGTTCCAATTAGGGAATGTTATGATTCGGAAACTCTCCCGTATTAGCAGTTTTGTAGAGCCGGATATTATATAATATTTTTAAATTCGGTAATATTATAAACTATCGGAAATTTTAATATTTCGGAATTTACCAATTCAAAAATATTAAATTATCGGCAACATTATAATTGCGAGAACTTTCTACTTTGAATATTCAATTTTCGGGAATCTTCCAGTGTCGGGAATTTTATTTTTCGAAATTTTTCAGTCGTATCAAAATTAAAAATAAAAAGTACAAGTTTTGGAAAGTTTGCAAACAAAATGTTTTTTTTTTAATTCATATAATTGCTCACTTTCTTTTTAAAAATTGTACATGTCGAAGGTCAAATTTCCATTTTTAATTTTTAAAGAGTTTCAAAATCGTAAATTTTTTTAAGGATATTATAGCTATAAACCATCAGACACAAAATAAAAAAGAAAATCGCCATTATATTTCAGCCTATAGGGAAATGTTTTTGAATTTTAGAAATTAAAAACTGAACAAAAGACATTGACCGACTTTAATATTTTTTTGTAGTTGTTTCAGAAAAAACAACTTTTTTGACATGGCCCAAATAATTTGATTAATATTCCAACATTTATACTCCGATCTAATAGGCAGTGATTTTTTTAATGTAATATTTTTTCGGATCGACAATCCGTGTGTGAATTAAGTCATATTTCTTTGAACATTAACGTATCTCAAAAGTACTTTCTTTGTTTTATTTAAAAGTTTATTTATTCTTCATATGTAAATACAGTTACAATTTCTTAATAGAATTTGTTTCTTATTATAATTTAATTAGGTATATTGTTTGAAAGTGCTCTAATTTTGATCTATTCATTTGCATTTTAATGTTTATTTATAGATGTTTAGATCAAATATGAGCTATTGTTTAAATAATAATATTTTCAAGCTTTTATAATTCATAGATAAAATATTATTTTTGTCCTTAGACTATCCGCTTGGCTGGGAAATGGCTTTTTAGGTCAACTCAAACTTCGAGAATTTTTTAAAAATATGTTTAATTAGAATTCTAATACACAATATACTTTCGTGTTCTATTACGTTTTTTATGGGTAAAGCCTTGAGTTAGAACCCCAACAAATATCAGGGTAAAATCCTTATAGTTTCGTTCGGATGTCCGTCCGTCCATCGTACTTTTTCCAACAAGGAGAAGTGAGGAAAACTTCTAACGCACAACTTACAATTTACAAGGGGAGGAGAGGTATGGGAAATTCGGGGTGGGGAAAAGGGGAAATGAGGAAATGAGAAACAGGGAAATGAGAAGAGGAAAAATGGGGGGTGGGGAAATAGATGAAATGAGGAGAGATTTATTATGACATTGTCATAATAAATCCTAGTCCAAGTTTTTATAATCAATGTAGGTGTTGATTGTTTAAATAGTCTTTCAGAAGCCCCGAAACATTTAGTTTTTCTATAACTTACTTTCACATTTACCTACATTTATTTTGCTGTAACTGTATTTACAATAACAGAAACATAAATTCTAGACCTTTATTCTTTCGGTGGTTGAATTTTCCACCTTAGGTTAGGTTAGGTTGGGCTAAGAAGGCTGTAAGGGCTTGAATCTGTCTTACAGAGCACGTCCGTCTCCCCTTGAATTCTTTCTCCAATTGAGAATGGTATCAAAAAAAGGAACTCGAATTACATTATTTTATATATTTAGGGGTGAATTTTGTTATTTAGTGTAGACTTAGGAGAACAACTATGATTTAAATTTTCCAAATAGATAGTTAATTTTTTATTAGTGAAAAATCGTACAAAAATAATAAGGAACTTATTTTACAAGGGGGTGGTTACCTCTGAGGATAGTTTTATAGCTTTATAATTATTAATTTAATAACCAAATAGGGAAATAGCACCAATTCTTGGAACTTTAGCCCTATTATTGGCATTCCAAAAGCCGAAGTGAATTTTTTTTTTGTATTCAAACTTCATTGCACTAAATAATTAATATATGCATAATATGTAAGAATATAGTAGAATTAAATTAATTGAGGCAAATAATGCTTATAAATATATTATCTATAAAATCAGAGAAGGGTGCCAACAATTGGAGGAGGGTGCCAAGAATTGTTACTCTTGCCCTAAAACCTTCAAATAATCGCACGTTTGAAAAAAACCACCTATAGTAATTGTAGCACGAATCGGGAAAGAAATTCAATACACAATCAAGCTTTCAAATAAAACCTTGATTCGCGTTGCGTAATACTTAGATTAGATTAAAAAATTACGCTGAATCGTGACCAGAAAATTACATTCCCTTTGACTCAAATTGAATTTGACACGGAAAACAGTAAACAAAAAAGTAATCCAAACAATTTCAATACCTATTTTCCAAAAGCAGCGTTTATTTTTTATCTCTGCAGTGGACTTTTAGTATTATTGCTTGGTGAACATACAGTATATCCTCTAGGCTCTTGATGTCGTCGATAAGAGGGATGAATAAATGTCGATCAGAGGCAATCAAACGGGATTTACATAAGAAATTACACAAATCACGTACCAATATTTTTCATTCTTCAGAGAGTGAGATCGTCGAAGCGCTCAACCGAACGTAAATGTGAAAATAAATTCCTTGTTAATAATAAAATCAATCGACAATTTTGCTTTATTATTTCTTTTGGATCAGAGAAGTTATTCAACTATGGGTTCGTTCAAAAACTGCGTTACGTATTCCAAAATTTTGTTTGTAGTTGTAAAAATGTAGTACATGAGCGTTCCTTAGTCAGTTTTCTTTATTTTCCAAAACTTTCACTTTGATATCTCATCTCGTGTGATTTGGCATGATCCACAAAAAACTGTCGGTAAAGTAGGAATCGAATAATTTTCACATGCCCTTAAATGCGAACTGAAATAATAGAATCCAATTAGAATATCCAATAATTTTTCGTTGATAGTTAACTTTTTTTAAATGAAAAGTAGACTACTATATTTTTGGTGCAGAATTCATCTCTCTCTTTAAAAATGTACTACTTGGTTGAAGATTTAACTATTGTGTTGAAAAATCGTTTTTTCAGTTCAAAATTAATTTTCATAACTAACGATTTCAATAATACATTTTTGTCTCAAATTTGATAGTTCTTAATTTAAAATCCAACTATTTCATTTCTCACTGAGAATTTATCTTTTTTGGTATTACAATTTTTTAACTGAAAATTTAACTATTCTATGTTTAGTAGCAAATTGATTGTTTTCAGTTGCAAATTCAACTATGTTAAGTTTTCCATTGAAAAATCATCTATTTCAGTTGAAAATTCAATTAATTGAATGAAACTTGAACTTATTTGTTGAACATTTATTTTATTGGTTGAAAATAGAACGAGGGGTTGACAACTCAATCGCTTGGGTGTACACCTACTTCTGACTTCCAGATACTTCAGGATATTTCAATGACTTCAGAAGATTTCACTGACTTCAGGAGATTTCAAGTGACTTCAGGAGTATTCAAGTGACTTCAAGTGACTTCATGGGAATTCACGGGACTTCAAGTGACTTCACGTGACTTCATGTGAATTCAAATGACTTCAGATATTTCAGGAGATTTCAAGTGACTTACATTGAATTCAAGTGAGTTCAATTGAATTCAAGTGACTTCAATTGAATTCAAGTACAGTTAGAAAGTTGCGGTTTTTAGTTAAGAACAAATAATACACAAACAATAGAGAGAATATATTTTTAAACAATCTTTCATTTTGTGAATATATTTTTCTGAAATAAAACAGATATTTAAAATATTCTTCAAATTTTCCAGATGGATCATATTATAGATGTAAATTTTCCTTGAAGTAGTTACTGATAACTAAAAAGTTAAAGACTAGCTGAAAATTTCAGAAAAACCCGCAACTTCTTAGCATTTTCCTAAGAGAAGGTAGTTATAAACCATAATAAATTGATTCAACAATTATGTTTATTAACTTACATTATGATCTCACTAAGTATTGCCTCGCTCTAACTGAAAAGTTGAGAATCAGTACAAAAATTCAAATAAAACCGCGACTTTATAACTCCATTCTAAGATAAAATGGCTATAAACAATAACAAATTGTTTGAACAATTTATTTAAACATTAAATTATCACAATAAAGTGATATTTTATGTATTAGAAACAGTGTTTACCAAAAGAAACCTCAACAAAATAATAGCCAGCGCCAGAAACTCGCAATACCCAATTTTTCACTTATGGGGTTTATTTGGGACCCTATAAAACATACTTATGTGGGTGAATTTCAAAAAGTAATTTCTTATTCGTGTTCTATAGCTAATTCTGTAGAGAATTTTTCAGGGTCAACTCGATACACCTAATATTGATGATTCTGAATAAAATATACAAAAACGTGCTGCTTCCTAATGGAAAATACGTGTTAAACTATACAGGGCTTGCGGAACCTCTGAATATCATTTTTTCAAACGCATTTATTTTTTTGATTTGAAAAAATTTGCGGGCGATGCATGAAAATTGAAAAAATAAAATAAAATTTTGGATTACCATAGTCCACGTGGACTTTGGATAGACCCCTTCAGCCCCCCTCGTGGACAATCGTGCACTTTTGCCATACTCCCCCCTCCCCCCCCCCCAAAAAAAAAACTGTTAACGTGGTATATGGGTGACCGCAAATGAATGTAGGTAATTTCAAGTGACTTCACATGAATTCACGTGACTTCAGGTGAATTCAAATGACTTCATATATTTCAGGAGATTTCAAGTGACTTCAATTGAATTCAAGCGACTTAAGTGAATTCAAGTGACTTTAAGTGAATTCAGGTGACTTAAGTGAATTCAAGTGACTTTAAGTGAATTCAAGTGACTACAAGTGAATTCAAGTGAGTTCAAGTGACTTCAATTGAATTCAAGTGACTTCAAGTGAATTCAAGTGACTTCAAGTGAATTCAAGTGACTACAAGTCATTTCAAGTGACTTCAAGTGGCTTCAAGTGAATTCGAGTGACTTCAAGTGACTTCAGATATTTCAGGAGACTTCATTACAAGTGTACACCTGACTTCACGAGTTGTCAACCCCTCGAAATTGAACTATTTTCTAGATAATTTGCCTTTTCGGCTTAAAACGTCTACAATCTGATTGAAATTTTTGTTCTGTCTTGACTGAAAAATCTTTTCTGATTAAAAATTGAACACTTTTGTTAAAAATTCGTATTTTTTGGTTGGATTTAACTGTTTTTTTATTTTTTATTATTTTTTTTTGGTTGAAATATCAAGAATTACATTTTTTGTTGAAAATTAATTTTTTTGGTTAAATTCGACTGTTTTTTATTTTTAAATAAAAATCTAATATTTGGTTGCAACTATTAGGTTTTTTGGTGAGAATTAATCTTTTTGATTAAAAATTCAACTACTGCGTTCGAAATTGAACACATTTGTTGAACATTTATTCTTGTTATTGATGATTTATCATTTTAGTTGAAAATGGAACTATTTTGTTGGAAATTCAATTCCACTGTTTTAGGACAAAGTTTAATTCTTTTTGCTTAAAAATTGAACCATTTAGTTGAAAATTCATCTTTGTAGGTTAAAAATTCAACTATATAATTAAAAAATTAATTTTTTTTTGAGAATTCGTCCAGCCTGCTTAAATGTTCAACTATTTGGTTGTAAAAATTTCCTTGTTTGAAAATCAATTTTATTGGTAGAAAATTCAACAACTTGGTTCAAGATTTGGTTGAAAATTCATCTTTCTTGGCTGAAAATTAAATTTTTCGTTATCATTCCCCTAGTTTTGTGAAAAATGAACCTATTGTCCTAGTTTTGAGAACATTTTGGGCTGTGAAGTCGCCTAAAATAGTATGTTTATACGTTCTGTGTTTTATTTCAAGAATTTACAAAATGAAATAAAAACAAAATCTTTTGACTTAAAAGGGTTGTGGGTCTAACCGTGGGGGCGGGGGGGGGGGGGCGGGGTCGTACTCGTGACTTCACCCTGCGGGCTTCAAGCTGTGTGTGATGATCTGTGACGACCAAGGGGAGGAGTGAAGAAAGTGTTCAAAATAGCGCGACATAGTTTTTGAACGATTATTTATTGTTTATTATGAATTTTGTTTTGTATTGTTCATCGCTTTAACCTAGAATTATCGAAATTCCCTAAGTGTTCATTTCCTTTTTATGAACAGAATTTGAAATGCATATGTAACATAAACTGGAAGATCCGCGACAAGTAATGAACAATACGAGGTAATTAAACCATGATAGGGTCAACGATTTGCATAGCGAGTTTATATTGTCATTACACTTAACGGCTTCAGTTTATGACTCGGCCGGGAAAAGTATAGGACTACGGTCGATTGTTAAATTTATTATTGGCATCTGAAACTAAATGTACCAGCATCGTTTCATGATGAATGTGCAGTGTAGAGTGATCTATGAGAGGAATCTCATTTTATGTTCCCCGGACATCACACCTTTGGCATGAAAATACTTGCTCAACTAAGGAAGGGAATAAAAAAATATAATAAAAAAAAAAAAAAGAAAAAATCAAAGCTACGATGTAAAAATAATGTATCGCAAAATCATCGTTTGCTTTAAGAAAGACTTCAATGCCCGACTTTAAATTGCCTCACCTACTTAAGTTGGAAAATCAATGTAAAAGTCTACACGATAGAGTAAATATCTACATACAGGGATTTTTTAAAGTTAAATCTTTTGTATAAATATTATTAGTATAGATAAATAAGTGAGCAAGCACATGGTTACATGATGGAGAGTTAAAAAGAAAACATTGAAAGCTATTTTTGATTCAGAAATGGTATTGCATACCTAAGCTAAAAGTCATGAGAATGGAGAGAATAGCATGCAAAGGATGTTTTCAACGACAGATTCTAAATATTCAAATTTGATATAAAGATGAAATATTATAAATTGAAAAAATGTTCGGAATCCTTTCTACAAGCAAGCAGAAGTAAGAAGCAACTAAGTATTGAAAATTGAATATTTGAGATAAACTTACTAGGAACAAACACATGAGGTGATCGTCCTGGATGGTTGCAGAAGAGATGTGTTGAAAGAAATGACAGTATCGTAAATTTCCAATATGATATTAAATGAAGTGGAACTGCACCTCGGGGACATAGATGCGGAAGAGTACAGGTGGCAGGACATATGTGGAAGATTTTCTCTTTGTTCGGGTAATGATAAACATAACCTCGAAAAAAGAAGAGATCGAGAACCAGGACCTACCCGTTACAGCGGCCAACGCGCGACTGCCCTATTCGGCTTGATTCGCGCCTGCATTCGGAACCGGTTCGACGTACCGAAAGCGGCCGAAGTCGGTAACCCTTATCAGAGCTTGCAAGCACGTGTAGGCAAAACTCAGTGCGCAAACGTGCCACGTGGGTGGATGAGGACCTCGTGGAATGTAAGGCTACCACTTTATAAGGTTATTCATATTTCACCCAGTTCTAAGCGGCTCAGAACGAGATCCTTTCAATATTTTATGAGAGATTCAGACCTTCTCAAATACATCAAATTTTTATCAGTTCATTTATAAGGGGCATGCGAGGGCTTGACCACTCGACTTTTTGGGGTAGACCATATTTCAAGATTTCAAAGATCTAGATTCGCGGAAGTTAATCGCCGCTAAGTACTAAGAAAACATACCAAGAATCCTGCTGTCCTGATAAAGAAACTGTACAATTGGATTTTTATAAAAAATTAGTTTTTTATATCGTTGGCTTCGTTATGAAAAGAAGAATTTGACTATGCTGATCTTTATTAAAAATTGTAATCATATCTTGAGATAACTAGGTCTGTATTAGAATATCTACAAAGATTTTCGATAATTGCTGTTGAAGAAACAATACATCTGCACAACAGTGTAACATATCTGCGAGGTATTTTTTTATGATTCGTAAGCTTTTAATTTTTAAATTTTGTGAAAATTTCACAAGTTTAAGATATTTTCAATAAAAAAATAAATAAAAATGTAAACGTTAGATCTTAGTACTTGAAAATTTCATACAATTGAAAAATATTATTCTGTGAAATTTGTAAATTACAAGTAATATTTTCAATATTTGACATTTGTAACACCTGCCCGCGCGCCTTATTTTAAAATAATTTTTTGTTGAAAGAATTTCTTCTTTAGAATTCGAATTTGTGAACTAAAAACTCACAATCAAAAACATTTTCAATTTCAGTAGAATCTGTGAAATTCAAATATTAAATAACTCCTTTAATGAATACTATTTGGTGTTAGAATTTGTCGTAACGCTCGAGAATCATAACGTTTATTAAAGGTATTGATATCCAAAATTAAACGATTTTAATAAGCGATTGATAAAATTTGACCAATATCTGTATACTTTTTTATTTTGTTCTCATAAAAAGATTAAAATTATCAAAATATCAAATCAATTACTTTTGTAATAATGACATATTTTCTATTACGAAACTTACCAATTAATTGCAATTTAATTATAAATCATCAATTTTATCATAATTCTATTATTAATGAATTGTCTTACAAGGATTTTAACAAATTTCAAAGGATTTAAAGGACTGCAGAGGATTTCAACAGCGTCCAAGGCAATTCATAGCTTTCTCAGGATTTTAATTATTTCAAGGAATGTTCAAAGCTTTTAGACGTTTCAAGGAATTTAAACAGATTTTAAAGATTTTACGGAAGTCCAAGGGATTGCACAAGTGTTAATTAGAGGATTTAATATTAATTCAAACAATTCAAGGGCTTTTCAGACATAAAACAAAAATTTATGGGTTTGCAAAGAATTTCCCAGATTTCATAAGGAATCTAAAAGATTTCATAGGATTTAAAAGATTTTAGGGTATTGGTAATTATTGCAAGGGATCTCAGAGAGTGTTGAAGATTTCAAACGATTTTTATGCAAGAATTTGAATTAATTTTTAACGGATTTCAAGGGATATTAAAAAATTCTAAATTTTTTAGGATATTTCTATAAATTGCAAAGAATATCACAAAAATAAAGGGATTTTCTAGGACTTTGAATATTCGAAGACAATTTCAAATCATTGAGTTACTATGCAGTTTCAAAAAATTTCCTTGAATTTCGAAAGATTTCAAATAGGGATTTCCAAAGAATTATAAAATTTAAGGATATTGACAAAGATTTCAAGGGATTTCAAAAGATTTTCAAGATTTACAAAAATTTAAAAGACTTTTCAATGGATTTTATAAGATGTTCGAGGATTTTAGTAGTTCTAAAGGATTTTAAAGACCCTCAATAAGGCATTTTAATGAGTTTTCAAGGATCTCAAAGGATTTCTTCTTTAAAAATGAGCACAAACTAGCTATTTGAAAAAATACAGGATTTCATTGTTAGTAAGTGATTACCTTTTTGTATCTGTTAAAAATAGGTATCTATAGCTAAATGCCACAAGTGGGCCGAAATCAATTTTTTTGTTCAAAAAGTGCTACAGTCTACAATTTTTATCCGATTTTTAATTATTCTTAAAATTGAAACAAATTGAATTGGACGAGAGCTGCTCTCAGCAATTTTGTTATATTATTTGATTTATTTACTATATATGTACCCTAAGTACGAGAAAAGTGACATTATTCACAAAATACCTTTTTACACTTCAGCAACTGCACCAATTTTGTATTTATTTATTTGATTTGTTTGTAAAAAGGACAATTGTTATATTTTATTATAGATCCTTATTATATAATTTTTAAAAATATATGTAGCAATTGGGAATGGAATATAGAATATTATTCAAGTTAAGAATTTTAAATTAGATGAAAATCAAATTCAAAATCCTATTGCGATTTGGAGAAAAAAAAATTTCCTTATAAAAAGAAGAATTTTCTTTTTTCTTGGACAAAAAATGAAAAAAAAAGAAAGAAAAATCAGAAGGCAACCAACCAAATCCCCTTCCTTTTTTTCATTTCTTTTTTCTTTTTGATTTTTATTATTATCAAATCACAACACAAAATCATTCATAATATTTACCACCGTTTCAGCGCTCATACAGCACCCTTATCAAGGTAAGAAAAATTAGAGCAGGTAGGAACAGTGACGAACTAACGATGCTCCCACCTGGACACCTGAGATCCAAGTGAGAAATGACCTCCAATCCACGTCAGCTAAATTCAATTTAAGAATTTTATATTAGATGAAAATCAAATTCAAAATCCTCATTAACGTCCAATACTCATGTTGATGCATATAATTCCTGAAAAGAAAAGGAAGAATCCAACAACCAAATTTGGGCAACCACCATAAAATGCTCCTACTGTGATTTGGAGGGAAAAAAATAAAAAATTTAACAATAAAAAGAATTTCCTTTTTTCTTGGACAAAAAATAAAAAAGAATATTATATAATTAGAAAGTCTAACATTTTTTCCCAAAAATTGTTTATAACAATGAGTTTTTTAAAGATTTGACAGGGTTTTATGACTCCCTAGTGGGCACGAAATTTAAGAACGTAATTGGAACGTCCTAAAAACGTTTCTTGGACGTACAAGTCAAAAAACGCTATTTGAACGTTTCAAAAACTATCATAAGTCAGACCCACTGGGTGTTAGCTGCTCTCATTGTAACTTAAAGTAGTTAAGGTGTAAAAAATTGTTTCATATGCGGAAATTAAAAATTTTGCATTTATTTATTTCAATTGTTTATGAAAATAAAAATTGTTATGTTTGAACAAATATAATAAAATATATGTCATTTTTTAAAATGTATGTAGTAATCCAGATGATCAAGAGGAATCTAAAATATGAAAAGACCCATATGTTCAAATATTTTGCCACAAGAATTGCTAGTGAAATTCATGTTTTATAATCAATATGCATGCATTTTCTAACCGATTAAAATTTGTTTATAAATACTCTGTATCGGATTCGCTACAAAACTAAGGAGCTAATTTTTGTTTTGTTTCTGTGTTTAACAATACTTTTACAAATACAGCGGAAAAATTGTTCATTTCAACAATATGATTTCTTATCTCGGAATGAATCTCTTACATAAATTAATTGTTAGTCAGAATTAATGCAGACAGACCTTGAAATCACAAATATTCTAATATAAATTGTATTTAATTAATATAAACAATTTCTTCAAACAAATTCAACATTATATCAGAACAATTAACATAGTAGAAAATTTAATATTGGGATGAAAATATTTTATTACAAGATGTAATTTTTCTCGTAAAAGCAAATAGTGCTATTAGTTTTCTCATAACAGACGTTATTAAGTATATAATTGTTTAAGAATTTTTGTTTGAAGGTTCAAAATAAAAAAAGTTTTGGTCATGAAAAATCATCTTTTAATAAAATATTCTCATGCCAATATTGTATTTTCTACTATTTCAAATGGTCTGTCCAGGAAACCTAAAACATTAAAAAATTGTTTATAACTTTTTGAGTTGTCTATAAATTTTCAAGTTTTGTACATTTTTCGTGACTAATACCAATGATTAAATACAGTTCATATTAGAATATTTGTGATTTCTGAATCTGTCTCTTTTAGTACCGACTAACAATTACTTTATTCAAGAGATTCATTCAGAGATAAAAAATCATATCGTTAAAATGAACAATTTTACCGCTGTATTTGTAAAAGTATTGTAAAAAAAAGAAAAAAGTATTCCTGAAAAAATATTAAATTGATTGATAAATGTACCCTGGGGACGAATTTGTTTGCAAAAATACAATTCTGGACTACTGTGTGGCGTAATATTTTCTGAAGTAGAAAAGGCAGTTTTAGTAAGACTGTAGTCAGAACGGCTCCAAGTAGAAAAAGCTAATATCGGTAATCCTGGGATAAGATCTGTCTTATGCAACAAAATTTGAAAATCATACCCTAAAATTGAGTATAAATTGGTGCACTTTGTAAATTCTTTACTTGTAAATATATATAGCAGCAAATTTTATAGTTCTTAAACTCATGATCACGGTCTAATTATTATTTATCATATATAAATGTGCAGTAGGGTGGCCCAAAAAACAAACTTTTCAAATTTTTGTCTCCATTTTATAAGGTTCACAAAAAAGTGAGTATGTGTTTTTTTATTTTAATTTTTTTCATATTAGGAGGGTCCCGCCCACCCCCTGAACTTTCCCATAAGAATAACATGAAAAAAAGATATATTTTTGTAAATTCCTTCCAAAACTTAAAAATGGAGAATAAAGTATAGGACATACTTTCATGATCTCATGTAACCTCTTTAGGAATACGCAACCAAAATTTATTTATTAACTTCACCCCCCCCCCGATCCCCTAACATGGTGCACCAAAAACTACCCCATGCAAGTGCAATAATGATATTGCGGCAATGATATGCCCTTAACTATCAATTTCTCAATTTTCCTGTTCATAAATCCTCATAAATGGATTAATTACATGATTGTATGTGTTTTTCAATAATTTTTTATTGTTTAAACAATTTTTGTTTATTTAAAAAATTTTATTTCCATTGAATATTGCGAATTAAAGGTTCATTATTAATTTTATGGTATACTCAATTATATTGGACATTGCATATTTTTATTTTTTTCATTGTTTAAACAATTTACTTTCGTTTATATCCAACTTTTTTACGGAAGAAGCTTTAAAATCGTACTTCATAGTTAGTTTCTCAGAAAGCTTGAAAAGTTTATCCTAAATATTACCTTTTCCAAGTTACTTCTTATTGTGTAAACAATTTTTATTTTTTAAACAATGTATTACCTTATACTATCGCGAATTATTGGTATTTTCTGAACGCTTTGTCCTACTGTATGAACGTAAAGAGTGTATTTGTTTTTATTTCAGTTATCTGTTTATTATTTGAACAATTTATACTTATTTAGATGCAACTTTTGACAGAAAGAAACTAGAGAAACTTTTTTTTTCAATAAGTTCCATTTTGTTATCCTAATTTTCAGATTTTTCAACCTACTGCTAATTGCTGAAACCATTTTTATTTGTTAAAAAATTATTATTCCATAATACAGCAATTCAGTGGTATTTTTTGAATTCTATAGCCTAACTAATAAATGTAAGCACCTATTTCTGACTATATTCGTTATTTTTCATTATTTTAATGTATTTAAAAATTTGCTTTTCAATTAATCGTAATAACCAATACGTTCAGAAGTGGGGATTCACGTTTAATAATTAGGCCAAAGCTTCCAGAAAATACCATTCATTGAAAATATTATAGGCAAATCATTTTTTTAAACAAATAAAAATTATTCTTAAAATTAACAGTAGTTCACATTATTTACGAACTAGAAGAAATTAATGGAACTTACTCAAAAAAGTAGCGAACAAAAAAAGTTTCTCTAGATTGTTCCTGTAAAAAGTTTTATTCAAACTATTATACATTGTTTAAACAAAAAATAGACAACTAAAACGAAAAAATGTACTCTTCACATTCATAAATAAGGCTAAATTATTCATAAAATTTAGTGCACGTGGCTCTCTTAATATTAAAAAAAAAAATTATAAATAAATAAACGTGTTTTTTTATGGGAACCTAACAAAATGGAGGGGATGCCGAAAAAGATTTTCAACTTTTGTTTTTTGAGCCACTTCAATGTGTGGGGCTTGAAGTGACAATAATAATAAATCAATTTGGAAAAAGATCGATGTACTTGATATTTTATAATCAAATTTGCTTTTATCTGAGGGAAGATATTTCATCACAAATGTATTTTATCCGCAGCTATGGATGTAAAGGCTGAGAAATCACATCTCTCCTTATCTTCGCCTTTTCTTTTTGTTCCTATCCATCTTTGCCTATTTTTCTTTCATCCTCTCATTTGATTTTTCGCTCTTCTGCCCCAGTATGTTAGCTTGCGGAAGCATGAAATTCCTCCAGTAACGATAACGACTTCTGAAGTAACGTTCTGATAAAATTCAGTTCTCCAGCAATTTTCACGAACAAAGACACGACGAAACTTCTACGCAGCTCTGCCATACGTCTACACTCTATAGTTTATGAGATACACCGTGGCGCCTGCATAATTCGGAAACTTTTAGCACTTTTTCCACTATCGCTTAACGGAAGACAGTGTCCAGAATTGAGCAAGCTGCGTTTCAAAAATAAACACTAAGTCTTTCATCAGAAATGTTTAATGTTTCATCACATATGAAAAAATTATCCACACAGAAGAAACTGGGGGTTCACTACAGGGACCGTCTATAATTCGCGTGACCCTAAAGAAAAGGGGGGGGGGGGGCTGAAAAAATATCACATACAATCACATGGGGGTGTGGGGTGGGGAGTTTTTTCAGCCGATCACGTGATGTTTTTAATTATAATTTTTTTTTTTCAAAAAATAATAAGTCAAGAGATTTTGTTACGTTTCTTGCGGAAGGGGGGGGGGGGCGTCCTACATTCATGTAAGTAATTTTTGGAAGTTCGCGAATAAAAAAAAAATCGAAGTTATTGTACAGAAATTTAATATGAATTTAACTTTACGCGCCAAAGAAACCTGGTGAGTGAAAAATGAACCTAGCCAACGACGATTTTAAAAAAGTCAGGGATTCTTATTGGTCGAAGAAAAGTCAGGGATTTACAAAAATATCTTGCAAACGTCATAGAATTTCTATAACTGTAAATAATTTTCAAGCAGGATAAATTTGAAATTTTTCAAGTTTAATTTGAAATTGTTTTATTCTGTTTATAAAAGATTGAAGGTTAAAAATGTTACAAGTTTAAGATTCTGGCCTTTGCATGATAATGGCCAGGGAAAATAAAAAATTAGTAAGGGAAGAATTAGAGAATTTTGAAAATGAATTTTTGCGTTAATACTGCTATAATATTCTTGTAAGTAATTTATTTGCCTTGTATTTATATTTATATTTCTTTTTTGGCAGTTGCTTCCTTCTCACGATTACCGTTTTAGTCATAAATTTTATTATTTGTTTGAAAATTCAACAATTTATTTAAAAAGTCATTCTTTTTGGTTAAAAATTCAACTGTTTCGTCGAGAATTCATCTTTTTAGGTTAAAATTAAACTAATTTCGTAAAAAATGTGGTTTTTGTTTAAAATTCATATTTTGACGTTGAGAAGTCAACTGAAATCTTTCTTGGCTAATAATTAAACTTTTTTTTTCAATTTGTCTTTTTGATTTAAAAATCTATCTATTGCAGTAGAACTTGCATCTTTCTTGGTTAAAAAGGCAACTGTTTGGTTGAAAATTCGAAAATTTTGTTAAAAAGTCATCCCTTTTAGTTAAAAATTTAACTGTTTTGTTGAAATTTTTACTTCTTTGGGTTAAGAATTCAAGCATCTTCGTAAAAAATTGATTTCTCATTTAAAACTCATATTTTGATGTTAAAAAGTCAAAATAACATCTTCTTTGGATAAAAATTAAAATTTTTTGTTTGCAAATTTGTCTTTTTAATTTAAAGGTCCGTCCATTTTAGTAGAAATTGCATCTTTCTTGGATAAAAATTCAACTTTTTGTTTGAAAATTCAACAGTTTTGTTGAAAATTCATCTTTTTTGATTGAAAATTTATCTGTTTTGTTAAAAATTCAAGTATCTGTATAACAAATTGACTTCTTATTTACAATCCATATTTTGGTACTGTAAAGTCAACTAAAATCTTTTTTGAATGAAAATTCAACAAATTTTTAACACAATTTGCCTTTTTGATTTAAAAATGCATAGGTTTTTGTGAAAATTTTATTTTTCTTTGATAAAAATTCAACTATTTGGTTGAAAGTGCAACTATTTGTTAAAAATTCTTTTTTTTTTTGGTTGAAAATTCAAGTATCTTCGTAGAAAATTTACTTCTTATTTTTTTTTTTGAAAATTTGTCTTTTTGATTTAAAAATTCATCTATTTAAATAGAAATTTCATCGGTCTTGGATGAAAATGCAACTGTTTGGTTAAAAATTAATTCAATTTCCTTCAGAATTCAATTATTTTTTACCCTGCAAAGCATGTATTATCCTAAATACAAAAAGCTTTCATTAGTTTCAAGTCCCATATCTTATCATTTCTAGAAACCATTAATTACGTATAGTAGTAGGGGGGGGGTATAAATATTTTGTCACGAATTGTTACGTACGGCCCCTTATAGGAAACAGAATTTCCGCCTAATTAATCTTCTTATGTGACAAATTACACAAAATGGAAAAAAATGGATCCAAACATTAAAAATATATTCGACTCATTTAGAGGCAAATATGTACCAATTAATACAATCTCACCTTAAACTTGAAATTAGTGAAATACAGGATAGGTTTACTTGAAACATGTTTAAGATCTAGTTTTGAAATTTATGTTTAAAAATTCCATACGATTTTGTTGTTGCATTGATGAAAATTTGTATTTATCTTTAGTTTGAATAAATAATTGCGAATATTTTGATCAACTGAATTATTTAGTTAGATAGAAGTACTTCCTAATACTTGAAAATCATTTTTAATTTCCTGAAAAATATCACGTAACACTTTTTTGTATCATGCGTTACTATCGAGATATTTGTAAAAATGTGCAGAAAATCCTTTAGGATTTATTTTTTTCTCAACAATACAATTCTGTGGTTTGACAACAAATCAAAAAGGACTCCATTTAACAGTTATAACAACGTGTTGCGGCGACAAAAATGAAGTAAGTTAGAAAAAATGGGTAGTATAGATTATTTCAAAAATACCGATTTCAAAGGAAAAAGTGGGATGTAAAAAAAATTCAATAAAGTAAATGTTATATTTTCGCAATAACATCAAAAAACGCGAGATAGAAGTATAAAGAAATATTTTTCTGCAACGTTTTTAGAGAAACAATGTTTTTGCTTCAGACAAAAAATTTTCTTCAAGTAAATTGACTGAATATTTTCCGAACAACCACCATCAATTTTTATTTTTTTTTTTTAAATTTCATCGGATTTCGAAAGAAGATAAGAATTTTTAGCAAAATCAGAAAAGACTTGGGAGTAGGGGGGAAGCGCGTTTGGAAAATCGTACGAACCCTCACTAAAAATAAAGGGAGGTACAAAGAATTTTTTACGTAAGTTTCCTCTTTCTAGTTATTATTTTTTTAAATATGCTAATTGAAACCTACTTTGGCTATCGAAATTACTTTTTATGCTATTATGCACATTAAATTATTTTCTTTTATTTCTTTTTAATCATGTAATATATTCCTTGAAATCCTTTGAATTTTATGGACACCATAGACAGTCTTTTGAAAAGCCCCTGAAACGATAAGGATCCTTGGAAATTCCTCAAAATTCGTTGAGATTCCGTGAAATCCCTGAAATCCGTGAAATCGCTTGAAATTTTCAAAATTTCATAGAAATCTCTTGTATTCCTTCAAAATTCTTGGAGATCCCTCAAAATCTCTAAAAAGCGATTGAAATCATTATAATTCCGTGAAAGATTTTAAAATATTACGAGGTTCCTTCGAAATCTAAGAAATGCCTTTAAAATTCATTGAAATTTTCTAAATTCGTGGCAATCTATCCGAATTTCTTGAAATCACTTAAAATATTTTAAAAGCCAATAAAATGTCTGGAAATCCCTGGAAATCCTATATTTAATTCAGAAATCCTTTGAAATTCCGTTAAATCTTTTGAAATCTCATGGTATCCTCTAAAATCCGCAGATATAGTTTGAAATCTATTGAAATCCTGTGGAATCATCGAAAGCCCTTTACATACCTTAAAATTCCTTAAAGGCAGTTGAAATCCTTTTCAATCTTTGCAAATCTTTCTATATCTCATAAAATCCCTTCATATTTCTGAAAATCTACAAAACCTCGTTAAAATCCCTTGACATTCTTCAAAATTCGTGAAAATACTTTCATATCTCTTAAATTGAAATCCCGTGACTTCTTTTGAAATATTTCGAACTTAAAATCCCCTGAAATCCCATAAAATATTTCATAATCAGCGAAAGTCGTTTTTCATTTATTAAAATCCCTCAGAATCGCTAAACCTTCAAACATGAGATTTTCTCTGAAATTGTACTAGCTAATATTTTCAAACTCTTGAAATATTTTCAAATCTTTTGAAAATCGTAGGTAATACTTTGAAATACCCTTAAAACTCTTGTAATCCATTGAAATCTCATGAAATCCCTATGAAGATTGGGAAATCTCTTTATATTTGGTACAATGTTTGTTATTCTTTTAAATACTTTGTAGTACTTTGAAATGCCTTAAAATCCCTTGAAATCTCTGGAAATCCTTTCAAATCACTGAAAATCTGTCAAATCTTTCGGAAAACCCTTAAAAAATTTTTGAAGTCACGTGCACAGTGAAAATAATTGATATATTATTGTTATATTGAGTGAAAAATTAAAAATCTTTCGTAAGAAGGAAGGAGGGCGTCTAAAATTTCAAAAAATCGCCCTTACGTAATTAATGGACGTTTCCTTAGAGAAGCTGTGAGAATACTTCAGTATCTAAAGCTATATATTATTTCGTTCTATACTGTATAGTAAAAATTCATATTCTGAGATTGTCCACCAATTAACAGTTTTTAAAAATCGATTTTAATGTTCCCTCTCATGTTACGTAAATTGTCGTCATTTTGAGAAAAAGTCACGTGATAATGTACGGGAGGTGTGGGGTTTAGCAATAACGTCGCGTTCAGTCACAAAGGGGGTGATGGTGGGGGGGGGAGGTCGAAAATTAGCGAAAAACTGGTCACGTGATTTATCGATGTTCCCAAAGTTGCGGCTTAAACAAAAGTTGGTATTTTCTAGAACTTGAACTGTTGATATCATGCATCGCTCCCTGCTTATCGGGAGAGACGGAACATTTTTTTCCGGGAGAGATGGAACAGGTCCTTGCGTGTTATAAATTATTATAAATTGTTAACAATTATTTGAAAATTATTAAAAATATTTAAAAAATGATGAATTTTATTGCATTGACTGCTTTCGAAAAGAGAAGAAAAAGAAGTGAATGACTGCAACTACTCGTATGGCTGGTTTCGTAACTGAATTCTGTTCACGAGATTATTTTTCGGTTCACACATTTTTTGGTTCATGAGACGTAATAAAGACAAAAAATCTTTTTTTTTTTGATATTATCGAAGTAATTTTGTAGTATTTTGTGTGATAAATCAATTTTCAGAGTCACGTCAACTGAGTGTTCCATCACACCCGCAATGTTTCATCTCACCCCGAATATGTTTTTTGTTTGTTTTTGTTTCTGGTACTATGAAAATTTAAATTCAATAGAAAATCCATATCGCGGTTATAAAGTTAAGGGTTTAATTGAGAGAAAATTTCATCTCTCCCCGACTTACCCTATGTTTACAATTCTGCTACATAACCTGCAAATGATATTTATCAAGTCATTATATCTATTCCATCAATATTTTGTACTTCAATTCTCTTCATTAAATTATGTCCGTCAGAGTGTATGCTTTAACGTAAAAGTTGTTTTATTAACTAGATAAAATGTCGAAGTTAGCATAGCGAAAAATAGGTTCTTTGGAAAAAGTCTTCATTAAAATTGGGTTCCTTTGTAGGTCCAACTGGAGACGTCTTTGGAAAAAATTCATCTTTTTGGGTTCCTTTTCAGCAGTAGGGGTTTCTTTTTGTTGCAATTACTTAGGAACCAAAAATAGGTTCTTGTAGAAACCCTAGTTTTTTCTGTGTTGGTGTATACTAGGTTGGGTTGAAAAAAATATACCGCTGAGAAGTACTATGTGTGCATTCACTATGGGTGTATTTATTTCTGCTCATTTTATGAGCACTTTGCTTCTTATTGTAGGTATAAAATAAATTATCCTTCCCACGCAGGGAGGTTTTTCTCTAACAAAAGAAAAAAAAGGAGACTTTCTGAATTTCGAACTTATGTTTCTGTCTTACCGAAAATCTTATTTTCAAAAAATCAGAGAGACCATCAAGATGTCATGTAAATCAATGTGTTCTGTTATAACGAACAACTTTTTAAGTCACGGTAGTTTTGTATTCCAAATTTCAAAAAAAGTTCCTCATATAAACAATGTAACATTTTTTTCAAGCTTGATAAGTCGCTATTGATGGATCATGAAAGGTCATTGAAATTTCATCAGTATAGGTCAATCGACGCGTCTTGAAGACGCGAACAATTTTATCAAATACAGTACTGTTATATTCCCAATCGAAAAAATGTCATCCAATAAAGAAAGTCTATAATTTTCCTTCAAAAATTAATAAACGGTATTGTTTAGCCATGGAAGGTCATGAAAGGTTGTTCAATAGGTCAGTCAATGTGTCTTGAAAACGCGAACAAATAAATCATATAAATTTCTTGTCCTGTTTTTTCTGCCTCATTTCTGCTATTCTTTGTCGTTAAGTTTGTTATTCATAAACACCGCATTTGAGAGAACACTTTTTCTTTAAACTTTTTCTAGTAAAAGTTCCGATTGCATAATGGTCATTATTTAATTAAAAAATTTCAAATTAAATGAAGTTAAACTACGAAAACTGAAATTTTAACTTCTTGAAATTGAACAGTTAAAAGATTTCTGTTCAAAAAGTAGAAATCCACGTTACAATTTTCAATGATCTAATCTGGAGGATGAATCAATACATTTGTTAGTGTTGACGAGCATATAATTTTAAAGCAATTTTAAGTTAGGAACATGAGATAATGAACATTTTAAAATTATTCATTCAAAATGAAACATTTTTCAATTAAGAAGTTAAATTATTTTTACTTTTATTCGTTTGAAATCAATAATCGTTCAGTTGTTGTTTATGCATTACAATTCTAAATTTTCACTTGCAAAATAAGGATTAAATTAAATGAAACAATGAAAATTCTAATCTTTAAAGTTTAAATTTGGCACTTGGAAATTTTAACAATTCCAGGCCTTTTTTTAACAATTCAGTTTCAAATGGTTTAGTTTTGAATATTTCATGTATAATTGCTCATTTTTAATGGTCAGTCAAATATTGCTAAATATTCCAAAAATGTCTTTTTTTTGTCCAAAATGTTCAATTTTCAAATTGTTAAAAATTGAATATTTTAGACTGAAACAACATTTAAACATAGAATTTGAAATTAAATGAAAGCATTTAATTATAAATCTATTAATTTGAAATTATTTTGAAGTTAAAAATAGTTTATAAAGTTTCATTTAGACGTTTACAGTTGTTTAACAACAAGGCTTTCGATTTGAATCAGTTCAATTCTTAACGTTAAAAGCTGTAAATTGCTTAATTTTGAGCAGATTCAGAAGAACTAATATAGAAAATTTTTTAACTTGAAGATTTTAGAATTACGCATTGCAAGCTGATAATTTCATAATTGAAAAATCAACAATTGAACATAAAATTTCAAAAAGTTGAAAACGAAATTATTTGAAATTGTATTTATATCATTTGATATAAAATTGAAGATGTTTCGTATGATTAAATAGATTTTTCTCCTACAAATTTATAAAATTCCCGGTCAAAAAGTAAATTCATTCTCATTAGAAGTTTTTTACTTTCTTTCATGTTCGTATTTATTTTAGTATTTTTATGCTGTTTTTAATCAACGCGTACACAGTGGAAGTTTTTCTAATTAATTTTTTTTTAAATTTTGTTCAAGTTTTGTTTTTTGTTCAAGTATAAAAAATTTCTGAATGTTTGAAACTTATTTACGATGAAATCATACCGATTCTGATGAAATAATATTAGTAATAATAATATAATATTACTATGAACGAGGTACGAGATAGAAACACATATATCACAAAAGAAACAATCGTTGAAAACGTTAATTTCTATCTGGGAAATCTGGGAATTTTTCAGGAATTTGAGAACGAAATTTCGGTAGACAACTTGTAAACGAAATAAACCATTTTTTTCAAACGCAAATTTTTTCTTGTATGAATATGACAAAATAGTATATTATGCAACATGTGCGTAAAATGCGGTTTTACACACGCCATCAGCACAAGTGGGTAAATTGTACGCAAATGTTGCGAACGATATTTTTTGACACAGTGTGCGTAAAAATGCGTTTGTACACACTCATTGAGTGCGTAAAACATACATATGAGTGCGTAAAAATAAGCCGTTTTACGCACTCATATGGGTGTGTCAAAACGCCTATAACGCACACTGTGTCAAAAAAGTAGATTTGAAAATTTACGTCATTGCAAAACTCCCTCCATGAGAAAACCATAATTTTAAAAAGCGCAAAAGCCATACCATGCCTAAAAGTATTGTATTGGAACGACAATAAAAAAATTATTATATGCCGAGTTTTGAAGTTTTTTTTTACTTTAGATTTTTTTTACATTTCTGGGGGTGTCTAGAGTCTTCTCGACTTTTGCCAGATTTAAGGACACCGTTCTTGACGAGATAATTATCTCCTAACATACTCCTCTAATTCTCTTTAACTTTTGGTGCTCAAGAAAACAAAACCAAAATTTTTAGCACTTGTGGTCTTTCTTGGGATCAAAATAACCTCACAAAAATTTGAGATGTCTGGGGGATTACAACTGGGATAAAATTGGATCAAATTTTTTGTGTTTTCAGATTTGATCCCCGATATATCTTAAATTTTTTGTACGTTTAATTTGATTCCAAGGAAGCCTTCAAATCCCAAAAAAATATGGATTATGTTTTCATGGGTGCAAGAAATAAAAGTTATTTACAGGATTATATTAAATCATAATTTTTGCACACAGAATAGTAGACCAAACTCTAGAGGAAGTCGAAAAGACTTTAGACACCCCAAAAAATGCAAAAAAAAAAAATACAATTCAAAAAAACTTTGAAACTCTGCAGCGAATTTTTTTAGCGTATTTTGCTCGCGCGTGATTATTATTATTATTATTATTATTATACCATTGAGCCATTTCCCTTTCGGGGTAGGCGTGACTTGCTCGGTTGGAGAATAGGATACCTAGATTTAAATCGATCTATTACGCATGGTATTATTTGTGATTTCTAATATTATGTTTTTTACCCTACCTAGGTCTATCTGACCGGAAAATCGGGAAAACGGGAAAGTAAAAGAGAATTTTTTTCACCAGAGAAAAAATGGCAAATGATCGGGAATTTGATCCAGTTACCGGGATACTTTTCCAGAATATACTAATATGCAAATTAAAAGTAGTGTCGTATATTTTATTACACTAATTCTGAGATGAAACAAAGAATTTGTAAAAAATCATAATTAGTACAAAATGGAATTTCAAATTTTCATCATTTTTCGAGAGTTTAATTTGCAAAGGTTAAATTTTAAACTGTTGAAAATTGAAGAAAAATGTAAGTTGAATTTATAACAATTAAAAATTGAATTTATAATTTTCTTGTACTTTTAATTGTTGAGAACTCAATTTTTCAGAGGAAAAACATTGACATAATCTAAAATTTATAATGCGAAATTGTTCAAGCTTGTAATTTTTTTATATTAGGTAAACAAAAAGCATTGGATATAATTCTAATGATTTTTTTTTAATACCGACTTCATGTTAAACACACCGATATAATCTATAGATGTTAAAAATTAAAACTATTCTTTGAAATCGATTTTTTTACAAATAATTACAGAAAAAAAATACTCACACAACGTGAGAACTAATTGTTGAAAATATTAAATCTTCTTTGAAATTTAATGATTCAGTTTAAAATAACCCATTTTACGTGAAAAACATTAACACAACCTTACATTATTTCAAAATTGTAATTGTCTAAAATTGTTAAAAAGTCATAAAAGTTCTTTAAAATCTAGTTTTTTTTACATTAAAAATACCAATTTTCGACGAGAAAACTAACATAAACAAAAATTATTAAAAGATTATTGATCTTTTCAAAATATAGTGCTTATGAAGTGTGACTCTTAGTGACTCTAAAGATCTATCATCTGAAAACCTTTCAAAATAAACCCAACTAAATTTATTTATTAGTATAAGGTTGAATAAGAATAAAAAATAAATATAAATAATAATTATATTCTTATAACAGTATCTTTACTTTATTTATTATTTACTATTTTATTTATAGCAAATTTTTTTTCAATAATAAACAATTTCGATGTGAAACCTAAATATAAACCTGTTTAAAAATGATAAATTTGCTTTTAAATCTGTATTGAAAACCGTTAGTTTAACCGAAATTGTACTAAGGATTTTTTTCTCAAAATTCAGTCTTCTGCTGCAAAACACCAACATAACCAAGAATTGATAAAAAGGAATGAATCTTCTTTGAAATCTAATTGAAAGAAAATTAAATACCGCTGCGAAGTACTATGGATGTATTCACTATCGGTACATTCATTTTTGCTTATTTTATGAGCATTTTACTTTCTTATAGTTATCAAATGAATTTGCTTCCTCATAGAGGAAGGTTGTTTAGAACAAAAGAAAAAAATTAATACTTTCAATATTTTTCAAACTTATGTTTCTGTCATATCGAGAATATTATTCTGAGAAAATCAGAGATCCCACAGAATGTCAATCGATTTGTTCTATTACAATGATCATTCCACGCGTCTCGAAGACGCTAACAATTACATCAAATGCAGTATTGTTATATTCCCAATATAAAACAAAAATCTATTATTAACAAGGTGACTAATTTTGTTAAAACAATGATATTGGTAGTTCATGGTAGGCCATGAAAGGTTCTTCAATTTGGCAATCGATACGTCTCGAAGACGCGAACAAATATATCATATACATCACTTTTGTATTCCCAATGTTATTAGGTTTTCCTCGTATCAAGAATATAAACAATATTTTTTGTTGATTTATAAATCGGTGTTGCTAGATCATAAGAGTCATGGAAGGTAGGTCAATAGATCATTCGCCGTCTTTCGAAGACACGAACAAACTTGTCAGACATAGTGCTGTAGTATTTCTAATAAGAGACAAAGTTTTTCTCATCTAAAAAGAATACACACATTTTTTTTGAACTTTATGAATCGGTACTGGTAGGTCATAAAAGGTTCAATAATAGTTTGTTCGATGCTTCTCAAACCAGCGAACAAATACACAAGATATACTATTGTTGCATTTTGAATATTAAAAAAGTTTCTCTCATATAAACAGAATAAACCATTTTGCGAAACTGCATAAATCGGTACTGGTGGGTCATAAACTTCAGAAAGGGTAAAACCAAGATTTGACATTGCAGCAACGATACCAGGTACCTTGCAGTATCACGTGTTTATTCCTTACCAAGATCGGCAATTGCAGTTAAAGAAATTTTCAGCTGCGACAGAGTGTGATTTTTTTCCAGAAAGAAAAAGAAACGAAATCTTCGAGGGAATCAAAGGCAACGAAAAAGCAAAAAAAGCCATCTGTCAAAGAAACAAAATCAAAGACAACGGAAAGACCAAAAAAGCCATCTGTCGAAGTAAATAGAAAAGTTAAAAAGCGCGCAATTAAGAGTAAGAAAGAAGCAAAGAAATAAGCTTCAAAATAACTTTCAAATACATTTCTGGTAATTGATAAATACACGTAATACCAATTTTCCCACTTACAATAGATTACGTTTGAAAAATACACTTAAATTTACTTTTTTAGTATTACATCCTTACAGTGACTGTAATGCATGCATTAAAATACTATAATGACAGTCTCAACCCTATAGAATGCAAGGAGCATTCCTATAAACAACAAATATTCATAATTGACACGATAAATTAGTCCGAAGAAGTTCCGCCGAGCGAGCGTCCCAGCGGTCCGAGCGCCGTCGCGTCGCGTCGATGCATCGCATTACTCTTGATTTAATTTCTCGAAAACCAAAAAAACGATATTTTGTGCTTCAAGGCTTCAAAAAATAAAATCCTGATCTCCATTTTGAGACAAAAAGAATGGGTCGAGAAAAAAAAATTCAAAATATTTTTGATTTTGAAAAAAGGATTAAATTTTAAATTTTTGAACAAAAATTTATAACCATTCGATAGATAATAAAAAAATCTATCAAAAACATGCATGACAACATTTTGTTTAATCCATACGAAAGCAGTTTAGTACATTCGAAATAGGGACTACCAGCACAAAACCAAAAAATTCCCCTGCCCCCACCTCGGTCAATTTTTAACCAATTAAAATTAAAATATTTCCTCTGACCCCCATGAGTAAATAAGCCATTCTAATTTTAATATATTACCACGTATCATGTCTTAACTCACGGTGTGCTTGAAGACTGAAAAAGTTTGACTAAAATGGATCCAAAATCTGCTAACGCAAAAAGTTTCTATATCGTTTGGACATTCAAAATCAGCTGAATTTGAAATCCTAGCTGCTCCCTTTCGCGAGTTATGCGCATTTTTAGATTTTTACATAACAACCTGTATACTACAAAGCTTGCGTAATCGAGTTTATCAAGTACAACGCTTTTTTAACTTTACCGTTTTTCCAAAATATATCGAAAATAAGTTTGAGTTGCTTATTTTTTACATTTGGAAAGTTGAGTTACCACTTTTAGCCAAGCCCAGGACCAACGACGAGGACGTAGTGGCTGAATGGTCCCATTTTGTATTTTTTTGTTTCCTTTTTAACTTTTTTTGTATTTTTATATATTATATATTGAATGGTATATATAATAAAGTATATATTTAATAGTGTGCATAAATTTAAATAAGTGTTTTCTAACAATATTTAGAAATATGGATTAGTAAATTATGTTTAAAATTATAAGTGAAGCGAAGAAAATTCTATTACGGCTTTTAATAGCTGTAAGGAGTATGATTTGTGCTGTATACATGTTACCTTGTAGGGATGGGGTCAACTTTGCACGTAGCAACTTTGCATGTGCCCAACTGTGCACGTCGGTGGCCAGATGGACAACTGTGCACATCGTTGGTCAGATGGTCAACTGTGCACGTGCCAACTGAGCACGTGCCATCTGTGCACGTGCAAAGTCGTCACTTGGACAACTGTGCACGTGCACAGATGGTACTTGGACAACTGTGCACGTTGAAATTTCGACGTGCACAGTTGTCACTTGGACAAATGTGCACGTGCACAGTGCTCCAAGTGACAACTGTGCACGCTGAAATTTCCACGTGCACAGATGGGCTCATGTGGGCTTGGACGTGCACAGATGTCACTTCCCTAACTGTGCACGTGCACAGATACCACTTGTCCAACAGTGCACGTGCACAGATGTCCCTTTCCAAAATGTGCACGTGCACAGATGTCTCTTTCCCAATTGTGCACGTGCACAGATGTCTCTTGCCCAACTGTGCACGTGCACAGATGTCTCTTGCCCAACTGGGCACGTGCACAGATGTCACTTGCCCAACTGTGCACGTGCACAGATGGAATTTGCCTAACTGTGCACGTGCACAGATGTCACTTGCCCAACTGTCCGCGTTTATGTTCGTACGTAAGGGTTGATACGAGGGTGGTCCTTTATATCTACGTATAATTATACGCCCTTACCTACGACTCGTTACAAAATCATTGCGCTCGTTTAAAAAAGGCCGTCAGTCCGCATTAGTCACGAAATGTACTATGTAACAAAAAGTGAGGTTTAAAAAAAAATTTTCAATAACTTTGATCAAAGTTTTACTGTTGTTTATCTGATGATGTGTAATGACGGGTTACACATTTGTCTTAGTCATTGGTTAGTGAAATATGAAGGTTTATGTATTTGTGTGGTACACATTTTTTTTCTTCAAATTTTCTTCGTCTCACCCTCCAGATTTGTTCGAATGCCAAAAAAAGTAAGCACGTATTTTTTTTTTAATTTTAAAATTTATTGATTTCCAGGGGTTGTTCAAAGCCCATAAAGTTTCACGTGTATTTCCTCTCGAAAAAAGGCCTTTTTGGAAATTTGTGATAGAATCGTTAATATGAGATTATCCTACTGCATCTGGCATAATTTTCTTGAAAATTATTTGCTGAATACTTTTTAAATTAAAACCCCCATAAGCAATTTTTATAGGGTCTCGAAAAAAACTTCATAAGTGAAAAAATGAGGTATTATGTTCCGCATGAAAAAAAGTTCCCTTGCTCAAGCATGGGTCAAAAATAGGTCAAAAATGTTTAAAGTTCGACAGATTCCAGAGTTTAACTTGCATAAAAACAAATAAAACCTTACTAATTCTCTCTATTCATCATTTCACATAAATTGGCCTAGTTCTAAGTGTTTTTTCGAACAAAAATTCATAATTGGTTCCAAATATCAAAACCGTACCCATCATTCCAAAGGTAAGTTTCAGAAACCTATTAAAATTGGTTCAAATCGATATTTGCTAGTTGAATAATATTTTGCAGCCTAAAGTTCGATTGTTAGATAATAAACTTTCTTAGACTATAGCCAGAAAATTTATAATTCTAAAGAACAAATTGGAGAAAGAGTTTGGATATGTGCAAAATTTTGAAAATCCCGTGAGCCTGGGACCGACGCGAAAACGCGAAAAACTAGGACGACCCTGCCCAATGTCACTTTACACACACTCACTTTCGACGAATTCATAGAATTCAAGGAATTCGTAGATTTCCATGAATTCGTAGAATTCGAAGAATCCATTTGATTAAAAAAATTCATAGAATTAAAGGAATACAGAGAATTCAAGGGAATCAGAGAATTCGAGGCATTCAGCAAATTCAAGGAATTCAGAGAATTCAACGAATTTAGAGAATTCAGGGAATTCAGGGAATACAAGGAATTCAACGAATTCAAGGAATTATGAGAATTCCAGGAATGAAAACCATTCTGTAAATTCTACGGATTTTGAATTCTTTGTATTCATAGATTTCATGGAATGCCTGGAATTCTCTGAATTCCTTAAATTCTCTTAATAAAATTCTCAAAATTTCTTAAAATCTATGAATTCCTTGAATTCCTTGAATTCTTTAAATTCTCTAAATTCTCTGAATTCCGTGAATTCCATTAATTCCGCGAATTCCGTGAATTCCGTGAATTCCGTGAATTCCATAAATTTCGTGAATTCTTTAAGTTTTATGAATTTCGGTACTTCCTTGAATTCCCTGAATTCCATTAACTCCGTGAATCCCTTGTGCACAATTTTCGACTTATAAACGCTACAATACATGTATTGGAATGCTCGACGTTGACTTCACGATTTACAGCACTTACAATACATGTATTGCAATTTCGTCATTCCAATACCGTGTTTGCAATTTTACCTCACTCTTGTGTTGTAGAAGTGTTGGAGAATTTCAAACATTTTTAACAGTGTAGGGCTTATTAAGATGAAAGTATTAAAACTAGCTGTGAATTCGATTTTAAGCATTTTACCGGAGTCTATATTTGTTGGGGCTCATATCATGAGCACTCTGCTTCCTCGTCATGATGAAATAGCAAATAGGAATTTTAATAAAATTGTAAATCTTAATTTTTCCAATATTATAACTGATTAAAATTTTCTTAATCTTCAATAAAATATATTAATATTACAGAACAATGGATTTGTTTCGAGTCAAGGAATATTCTGTTTGCATGCTTTAACTGTGAATTATGATAATGAAAAAAAGTTTGAACTAAAAAACACAATTTTTCAAGTAGTAAAAACGTCCTAAAAAATGCAATTAACATTTTTTGAAATCTTTGTGTCTGATTTAAGTTATTAGTGGCGAAAATAAGCCGTACGAATTTTATCAACTTATCTGCAACTATTCTCAAGTTATCGTGTTCACAAAAAAGTGTAGCATCAACACACACACACACACAAAATGAAAATATCTAATACAAGCTTCAGATCATTGTATTAGACATTTATCAACTGACGAAAGTTAAATTAAATGAATTAAAGTTTTTTCGAAAACGTAACTATTACAAAGCTTTCTCTATGAGGAAGCGAAATAAATTTAAAGAAATATTTTCTTATATTTATAATAATTTGGAATTTTAACTGTTAAGAATTTATTATACGTAGATATAAAGGATCACCCTCGTATAAACCCTTACGTAAGGACATAAACGTGCACAGTTGGGCAAGGGACATCTGTGCATGTGCACAGTTGGGAAAGTGACAACTGTGCACGTGCACAGTTAGGAAAGTGACATATGTGCACGTCCAAGTCCACAGGAGCCCATCTGTGCACGTCTAAATTTCTACGTGCACAGTTGTCACTTGGACAACTGTGCACGTGCACAGACGGTACTTGGACAACTGTGCACGTCTGAATTCCGACGTGCACAGTTGTCACTTGGACAACTGTGCACGTGCACAGATGGTACTTAGACAATTGTGCATGTCGAGATTTCAACGTGCACAGTTGTCACTTGGACAACTGTGCACGTGCACAGATGGTATTTGTACAACTGTACACGTCGAAATTTCGACGTGCACAGATAGGCTCCTGTGGTCTTGGACGTACACAGATGGACGTGCACAGTTGTCCGTCCGGCCATCGACGTGCACAGTTGGGCACGTGCAAAGTTGCTACGTGCAAAGTTGTCCGTCACCCTACCTTGTAACGTGCCCAGAATAAAAAAAATCACAATGTATAGATTCTCCGCTTTGCTCTGACCAATACCCTAATCCATTATTGTTTTCTATGAAACGTAAACATTCTTTTACGTGAGTAAGAATTACGTGAATTTTTAGTGTTTCGGAAAGTTTATCGATGCATATTCAGAGCTTTATCTAATTCACTGATGTATGCATCAGGTAAAAGTCCAATTTTTCCAGATGCAAAACGACAATGAACAATTTTATTCATTGCTTCATGAGCAGTAACATAGGGTATAATTAAAAAAATTCCTACCACTTGATATATTTCCGGATATATTAGCAATGGATTAGGGTATTGGTCAGAGCAAAGCGGAGAATCTATGCATCGTGATTTTTGTTTAATTCTGGGTACGTTCCAGGATAACATGTATACAGCATAAATCATACTCCTGACAGCTATTAAAAGCAGTAATAGAATTTTCTTCGCTTCACTTATAATTTTAAACATTATTTACTAATCTATATTCCTAAATTTTGTTAAGAAACACTTATTTAAATTTATTCATACTATCAAATATATAATTTATCATATATACCATTCAATATATAATATATAAAAAGTACAAAAAAAGTTACAAAGAAAAAAAAATGGGACCATTCAGCCACTACGTCCTCGTCGTTGGTCCTGGGTTTGGCTAAAAGTGGTAATTAAATTTTCCAAATGTAAAAAATAAGCAACACAAACTTATTTTCGATATATTTTGGAAAAACCGTAAACTTAAAAAAAGCGTTGTACTTGATAAACTCGATTACGCAAGCTTTGTGGTACAGGTTATGTACAAATCTAAAAATGCGCATAACTCGCGAAAGGGAGCAGCTGGGATTTCAAATTCAGCTGATTTTCAATGTCCAAACGATATAGAAACTTTTTGCGTTAGCAGATTTTGGATCCATTTTACTCAAACTTTTTCAGTCTTCAAGCACACCGTGAACTATTGATTACATTAAATTAATTATTGCACATACATTATTATTTTAAATGGATAATCATATACTCAAGAATCATTATCTACTGTAGGGTGGTCTCCCCTATTTAGGAATGTTTCGAAATCTTTTCAAATATTCTCTTAGAATAAATTTTCTGAAATAAAAAATCATTTTAAATGTTCCCAGAAATTTCAAAAAAAAAAATTGTTATTTTCCTAAAACCTTTCAGAATTCTTAAGATGCATCTACATTTTTTGTTGTCAATCTTCAAAAATCTACATTATGATATTAATTTGATGAAATATTTTTAAGTGTGAAGTTATTGTTCTATCTTTTCAAAACTTCTAAATATCTCTTACACTTATTCAAATTTTTTCTAAAATTTTTGTAATCTCTTTGTAGCCTTAGAATCCTCTACATCCTTTTCCAATAGTTTGAGAAATCAGTTGAAATTTTTTTAATATTTTCAAATATTTTCCAAATAAAAAATCAATTTAAATTTACCCTGGAATCGTAACATTCAAGTTTTATGACCTTGAAACCTTTCAGAAAGAATCTTTTCGAAATTTATAAAACTTTGAAACATCTCTTGAAATAATCAAAACATTTTCCAACTTTTTTAAGAATCATGTAAAAATTTATTATATTCTAAGTGTTTGTCCATAATTTCATTTTTCTCTACTCTTTGAAAGTATGAAAAAGTTGACAAATTATAGTGTGGTAGCAAAATGATAAAAACAGAATTATTTCCCAATATTAAAATGCATTTACTATTAAAATGTTCTCTTTTATCAATAATGTTTAGAAACATTCAGAAATAAATTTTATCAAGGGGTGATGAATAGAATCCTTTTGTCACTTTTTGAACATTTGGCCAAAAAGCTAAGACAAAATTGATGCCTTTATCATAAAAGAATAATTTACAATTCAAATGTTTTCTTTTAGGATTAAAGTACTAGAATTAAAATTCCTCATTTGGAAATTGCGATTCACAAAATTCCTGAGAATGAAAAAGAACAAGCTATAAAGAGCCACTGAAAGTCATATTCACGCAGTATGCTAGTCAACAACAATGAGTTCGAGATTTTCGATAATTTCGTTCACCCTATTCTTCAGGTAAGATATATTATTTTAGATATTCATAGTTTCGAATTTTTACAGTGAAAAGAAATGTTGAGCATCCCCTGTGAAGCCAGAGATACCCTTTACATACTGAGACCCTTCTAGAGGAAAGTTATTTCTCGAGACACAAAGATGAAATGTATCTATTTTCATGGCGACCAAGTCGGATGTATGCTGTACTACCGATATCTATGGAGCCAGAACCGCAGGGAAGTTTAAAATAAAAATAGGAAAAAGAAAAGGTAAAACTATAGAAGTGGATCAGCCACGAATGAAAAATTTAAAGTTCGGATGAAAAATAGCAGAGCATAAGACCGTGCCGGAAGGGTATATCATATTAAATTCGAATTTTAGTATCCAGTGTAGCTGGATAAGAAGCATCGTAAAGTTATAGATATTGTACAGAAACCGTCGTCATCTGTGGTAAATTAAACGACGACGTCGTGACGAAGCGAAAGTGGAAGAAAAATTTTCAATATTGCTTTCGCTTTACGATCGTACAATGCATATTTGTTTTCATAATACTGCTTGTATCTTGTCTTTTAGTAGCAGAACTGTATGAATTTCATTTCAGGCAAACAGTTAATATTACAAAATTGATTTATGGATTATATAGATCAATATAAAACTTTGGTATCAAGCTTGGCGTCAATAAAATCCTATTTTTGTACACATTAAGGACTCTTGTTACAGAATAATATTTTTGAACATTTGGAAAACATATTTTCAGTGGTAGAAATTCATGAAAATCAAGACTCAGAATGAACCAAACAAATGATAAGATGGAAGTCACATCCTATAATGAAGAATAATCTTTTTCCATTAGAAAAACAAAAAGAGAAGAGAGAAGCATGCCACGCGCGCGATTATTATTCCTTTTATCTCAGACAATTTTTAAATTAAAAAGTAAAATTATTGATTATACAAAATTTTTTATTTCAAACTACTAAAATAAAACAAAGGAAAAGGACAATATTTTTATTAATTGAACCCTCGGAAGAAATAATGATGGATCAATACAAGTTTTTCGCGCACAGAGTTCTATAGAGTTTGTTACCGACGTGCGAACCAATCTACCTGATCCCGAAACTCTCTGTGACAGAGACGCTGTAATAAGAGGAAACTTTTTATTGCTTGCATTGTGACCTGTGGGGTCTTAAAGTGTAGTGTAAAATTAAATAGTGTTTTAGGGTCAGATATAATTTGGTCCTCGAAACGTGCGGTTCTGAGGTGGTCGTGCGGTGGCCAATGGTGGTGTAATGGCCGTGCGGTGACCGACGATTTTGGTGGTCCTGCGATGCCCGACGGTAATGTTGTGATATTGAGTTGTTCCTGATAAGATTGTAAGTCTGAATCGGAGATTGAAAAGATCCCGACCTCCGAAGAATACCCTGGTCAGGTTAGGGGATGAGGTGAGAAGTTCTCAAAGAGTACGTCCAAGGAATACCCTGGTCAGGTGAGAGGTATTCAAAGAGTATCTCCAAGGAATACCCTGGTGAGGTGATGAGGCGAGACGAGCGGTTCTCAAAGAATACTTTCAAGAAATACCCCGGTCAGGTGAGGAGATGAGACTAGAGATTTTCAAAGAGTATCTCCAAGGAATATCCTGGTCAGGTGAGGAGGTGAGATGAGAGGTTCTCGAAGAGTACCTTCAAGGAATACTCTGGGCAGATAAGGAGGTGAGAAAAGAGATTCTCGAAAAGTACCTCCAAGAAATATTCTGTTCGGGTGAAGGGATCAGATGAATATCCTGGTCAGGTGAGGGGATTAGATAAGAAGTTCTCAGAGAGTACTTCCAAGGAATACCCTTATCAGGTGAGGAGGTGAAACAAGAAATTCTCGAAAAGTACCTGTATGACGATAGAAGGGGTGTAGAAGGTCAGGATCTGGGAAGACTAAGAACTACAAAAATAGAAAGGAAGACGTTGTGGAAAGATGAAAGAGTGTTTGTGCTCACGGAATATCTTTTCCGTAGCCACGCGGAGAAAAATGGATGGTCAAAGTAAGAGGGTCAAAATTTAAAGAGCCAGTCCGTTCTTCTAGATGCTCTAAAGAGCCTTTTAGAATTTTTTCGACACAGTCAGAGAGACTCTCATTTTATGGCGAGTCTGAGTGTTGTAAGAAGGTCAAACTCCCTTTTAGGGATAATCGAAGTACCCGTTCGGGATGGTCAATACGATCATCTTGTTTTCACTCATTTCGGTCATCCACGGAAGAGCAATGATCCATTGCGGAGGGCCAACCTGATTAGTTACCGTTGGCGTGTTTATTTAAAATGAATAAATGTGTAAGTCAAATGTCCACAAAAAATAATAGATGTAAAGTGCATAAGTATATTAAGAATGATTGAAAATTCATATTTAAGATGAAAAATATATTCCTTTCTTTGAAATTAAAATCTATCATTTATTTTTAAGGAAAAAATCTAATAAATACTTTAAATTTTACTTTACAAGTCCTTCTTGTGCGCAAAGAATTATTTTTAAAAACTTTACTCTCATTATTTGCTGTTTAAAATTGCTTTTCACATTTAATCATTTCAAATAAGCGCGCCAACCTCAACCAATTAGGTTGTCGACGCGATGGATGCAGTGTGAAAGGATACGGGAGTTGGGAGCACCGTGGTTCAGAGCAATTTCGGAGTGAGTGAATATCATTGAGCCGTCCAGCGTCACATTTTCTGTTTATTGAACTTCAACATATTTTGAGCAAGTTTAAACTGCTTTTTGAATTTTCGAATATGCGTGGAGAGTGAAGTGCATAAGAGAGAACATGATTGAAAGTGAATTAAGTTCATTCTTTTGAATTTTCAACGTCAAATTTGATGCTTCCAAGGGATTTAGGATAAAGGCGTACCTGGACGTTCAGCTATCAATTTGTTGTCACCGTGTCGTTTCAAACTGAAAACGTGCAAAAAATTTCACCATTCATTGATGATGCAGAAAGTAACGAGATGTGGGATATTGGTTTCTGAATTCACTTCGATGTTTGAAACCTTACAATTCAGTGTGACACCGTTCTGTGTCCTTAGCCTTTTGTGCGCCAAAAAATATATTGTCCATGTGCACTGTTTTTGCATATCAAATTATGTCTCATACACCTCACTCTCCAAAAAGAATAAAAAATTCTTCCAGAATTCATGTATTTAATATAAATTTTCAGGTTTTATAGTTTCCACTTAATTTTATAATTTACAGTCTCTTATAAGAGAGAGAGAGAGAGAGAGACTGGAATAAGTAGGAAAAGGAGAACAAATATAGAAAATGTAGGATAATCAAATCGACCCCCCAAGATGGCCAGGTCGACTGTCCGAGAAGATCAAGTCGACTATCTGATATGACCAAATCGACCCTCTATGATTAACGATTTGACCCTTTATAATGATCAATTCCGTCCTCTGTGATGATCGGTTCGATTCTCTATGGTGCTTGAGTCGACCGTCCGAGATTACCAAGTCGACACTCTGAGATGATCGATTTAAACCTCTTGTTTTAACCTTTTAGAGATAGTCGCTTTAGCCATCTTCAAGGGCTGTCCTATAGTTGACCCTGCAATATAGTCTTTCTGCACATCTAGATGACCAAAATAACCTTCCATTTTTCTCCGTGCAATGAGTAAAAACCACTGTAAGTCTTGTCAACTCAGTGAATAAAGGACAGTGTATTATTTTCGCAAATTAAAGTCGGTCTTGTGATTTGTCCGATCAGCCCCTCGTTGGATTTTTGACCATAAAACCGTCCTGGATGGTAAAAGAGTTACTTCTTTTAATTGATTTTCTATGTCGCGAAGGCGCTGCAATCACTAAATTGCCAAGAAAATTTAAAAACGGAATTTGTAAAGAAATATCAAAATATATGAAGGTTATTTAGTTCGTATCAAACACAACTTTAAAAATGTAGGTTTCTGAGACTAACTTAGGACTTTTAAACATCAAGGGTAAAGAAAGAAAATTGAATTGAACAGAATGCCAGGTAGAAAAAAGTGAAAGGGCTTTAGAGAGATTGAAACATCTTTCGTAAATAAGAAGAAAATAGAAGCGCTACTTGTAAAGTATCGAGAGTCGGTAATATCAAACATAATATTTTCTGAAGGAAGAATAATTATTATTAAAATTTGTCGAATTCAGGTTTGAATTATTTAAGATTTTCTCTTTTTTGTCCCTGTTAAAAACTTCAAAGTTAAATTTAAAAAATAAACTTTTGAGGTTTAGAATGAAGCGAAGTAAATAACATTAGCTATTTTGACATTTCTTTCCAAATTAAACTTTCGAATTTTTGATAGTGGTTGCTAATATTTAATATTTTTGTGCAGTATATAGATAATGAAATCATTATATTTTTCTTAAAAAATACCAATTTCCGACGAAAGGCACTAACATAACCTAAAGGTGTTGAAAATTGTGAGTTTAATTTCTGACGTTAAAATATTTTTAATTATTTTTTTAAAATTCTTATCTTCTTTGAAATCCAATGATTTTTTATCCAAAGTAAATATTTCAGGTATAAAACGCTAAAAAACCCAGAAACTCTGAATTTCATGATTCTACATGCTAATCTGAAGAATAATGATATTCTGAAAAATCTTATGATTTTTCAAATAAAAAATACCGCTTTTTAAAAAAGCACTCACATGTATACCATTAAGCCATTTCCCTTTCAGGGTAGGTGTGACACTACCCGATTCGGGTAGTGTTTCTAGGTGGATAGTTTTCTTGTAGTTATAAATAACTACAAGTTTGGGCTCACCACACCCATAATATATATATATATATATATATATATATATATATATATATATAATATGAAAAAATGGTTCCAGTGAGAAATGTTAACCTTCTTCTTCTATAAATCTATATCGATATTTTCGGTGAAAATCACTAACACAACCTATAATTGTACATAAAATTTTATCTTCTTTGTAATCTAATGATCTTTTTACTAAAAATACTTATTTTTAGTGGAAAAAGCCAATATATCTAAAATATTGTTTGAAAGTTGCGAATATTCTTTGAAAAATAATTTTTTTATTTCAAATATCAACCGGTTCCGATATCAAACGCCAAAAAACCAAAAAAATGTGAACTTGATGACATTGAATAATAATCTGAAGAAGAATGATAATCTGAAAAATCTTATCATTTTCTAAATTAAAAATACCAATTTTTGACGACAAACTCTAACATAAAATAAAGAAATTGTTCCAAATTGTAAATCTTCTTTTAAATATAATGATCTTTGTTTAAACGTACCAATTTGTGGTATAAACTGTCAACCAACCCTACAATTATCAATGTAATGACTGAATGATAATAATCTGAAAAGAATGATGATCTAAAAATTCTGATGATTTTTACTAAAAGTACGGACTTTCGATGTAAGACGTTAAAATGACTAAAATTATTAAAAAGTTGTGAATCGTTTATAAAACATAATTGTTTTGTATTAAAAATACCAATTTTCAACGAAAAACACTAACAAAATACAAAATTGTTAAAATATTATCCATCTTGTTGAAATTATGTTTTTTTGTTTGAAAATATTAATTTCTACATAAAACACCAATATAACTTAAAAATAAAAATCAAATCAAATATCGAGCGCGAAGCGCGAGTGTCTGGATGAGAATGTGTTCCTTAACGTCGATAGAACCTTGAGTAAATAAAGTTCCTTTTCAGTCTAAAATAAAAATAAATTTAACAATCACTTAATATGTAGAGGTTTTGATAATTTTATAATATTTGCAAACAAACTTTTTCTTTTCATCGAAGTCGAACACGAAGTTCAAAAATCTAGAGGAGCCTAGCGTAAAGCGCGATGCAAATACGCCCGAGCGCGTAGCGCGAGGTGAATACATAATCGAGCGCGAAGCGCGAGATCCAATAGTCGCGCGCCCTAGGCGCGCTCAAACTTGCGAGGGAAGCGAGCCGCGCGCGAAGCGCGCCATGAGAATGTGCCCGCGAAGCGGGCAGATTTTTCATCATTTTTTTGTCCGATCAAAATTTGAATTTTTTATTTTTCAAAAAATTCAAAAACTGTTATAAAAATATTATGAGGTGTTCAAAAAGCAACGTTTTTCTCCTCTTGACTTTTTTTCATATCGTGCATTTTTCGGCCTAAAATGTTGATTTTCGTTTGTTTTTTGGAATTTTGAAAATGCTATAACTCCAGTAATTTTTTTTATCACGAAAAGTCATTAGCATATTTTGTTCGTCATTTTGCGTACTACTAATAACCGTACATAGAATTTTCGAATCTTCAAAAAAAGTGGTCTCAAAAATTTTCAAAATGTGCTCACTTTTTGAATTTTTATCCAAAATAGCTGGTTAACGAACTCGTTCTTTCTTTTTAGGCCATAAAAAAGTGTGCCAAAGCTTAATCAAATCTGATCATTTTTTCGAAAGTTATCGTGGCTACAGACAGACAGACAGACTACAGACTACAGATAGACAGACACCTTCGTAAAAATCGTTTTTTCTGACTCAGGAGGTCTCAAAACGTGGAGATTTGATGAAAACCGACTATGTCAAATTTTACATAAAACCAATACCTTCTCATTAGAATGAGAATGTAAAAAAATTATGAATCTTCTTTGAAAGCTAATGATTTGAATTTCTGATGAAAAACATTAACACAATCCAAAATTCTTGAAGCTTGTAAATGTTTTTTTTTTAAATCATTGGATTTAAATCAAATAATTTTTGTTTAATATAATAATAATAATTTTGTAGGTTAAAAGTGCTCATTTTCGGTCAGAAAAATTAATACAAACCAACATTTTTGAAAATTTCAAGTCTTTTTCGAAACTTAACGATTTTATATTAAAATTCTTTTTAAAAATCCTAATTTATAGAAAAAGATTACCAATTTAATCCAATTCAATCCAAGTGATCAAAAGTGACTAATTTCAAACCCGAAAAGTTATTAAAAATGACTAATGTATATGTTAATAATTTGAACCATGTACCTTTAAATAAAAAAGAATACGAAAGTATTGTGTGAAATTTATAAGAATATCAGGCGAATTTTAACGAATTCATGATAAATTCATAAAATTCAAAACAATTAAAAAAAGTTGAATAAAATTTAAAAAAATCCATCGATTTTAGTCAAATTAGAGTGAATTGAGAAGAATTTAAGGGAATTTGAGACACTTTCATGAAATTTATAAGAATTTGAATGAACTAAACCAAATTTAAAAAATCAAAAAATAATATTCATCGAATTAAGTAATATGCGAGTGAATTTAATATGAAATAATAAATCAAGTAAATAGACCGAAATGTTCTAAATCCAAGAAAATTCCACTGAATTCAGATAAATGGGAGTGAATAGAATTAAGTGAATAAGAATATGATAAAATCCACGTAGATTCAAATTGAATTTGAAAGTCTTTAAAGTGCATTTAAAAAAAACTCCAAATCCGAAATAGATCCACTGCATTTAGTGGATTTTAAGGGAATTCCAAAGAATTAAAAAATAATCAGAAATAAGTACAGACCCACATTCAATAGTGGTTAACCCTGGTATTAATTGTTTTAATTTTTTGAATGAAAAGTTACTAAAACGTAACTATAAGTGACAGAAAAGTGAGTGGACAAAACAATGACTGAAAGTGACTTACGTGACTGTGTGACATCCTTTCTTACAGAAATAATTAAATTCAAATACACTCAACTTTTTACGAAAGAGCCCCCGGTTCAGTATATTCCTAGAATTGATGGCCTTCGCAGTTTCGTGATGACGGGGGCTGAAAAAGACATGTGCTCAAACGTGACAAACAGTTCGAGGGCCGCACTCTCAGCGCATTAGGTGCATCAGGTTGTGCCATGCGTTCAAATCCAACATAAATGATCCATGCAGCCCTATCTGTTTGCGTTTGGATTCCCCCGATTTTGGATCAAGGCCAAGGCAAGCCAAGCCCGGAACCGGTCTTATATCGGAAGTTGAGTGTAGTGGAATTTAGTTCTACCTTGAGGAATGGTTCATCCGGAAATACCTTGAAAATGTATTCTTTATGTTTTTTAGATATTCAAAGTGAGGTGTTACATTATATCACATGTAGCGAGTTACATTTTGTTAATGTGAAAGATAATATTCTAATTTTAAAGAATTTTATGTAGGGGAAACCTCCGTACAGTGGATAATGCAACCTACAGTGGATAATCATTAATTAAGAGTGCAAGTAAAAGAAAAATAGTTAATTTTAAATTTAAATTAAGAACACGTATAGTTTCTTAACTATTATTAGAATAAAATAAATTATTGTACATATATTAGTATTTTTAATTAATGATGTTATAAGAGGAACTTCTGAAAATCATATATAATGTGCTCAAATCATGCACGGATATTTGTAAAATTTATTAAAAAATGTATCCTGTCACTTTCCTGAGAAATGAACCGAGATCTTTCTCTAGGGAAAGAGTGAGTGGATCATCTTAATTGGTTGAAAATTGACTTTTTTTGGCTTAGAATTCAAATTTTCAAGTTGAAAATGCAACTGTTGTATTTGAAAAAAATATTGTTAACGAACTTAGATAACATTTAATACGTTTAGTATGTTTCCTGAACAAAATTTGTGAAATGTGCATATTTTTCAAAAATTTTCAATAATTCTTAATAATAACTTGATAAGTTTGGAAATCACTTTCATATTTCAGACTTTACACTCTCTCCCCTATTCCCCTCTTTTCTCCTATTTCGAAAATTCTTCTCTTTCCCTCTGTTTTGAAGAAACTTTGCCTTTTTTTTTTGTTTTTTCTTCTTAAATTAAACTGAATTAGTAGAACCCAATAAGACACTTTTTTGAAATTTTTGGTTGGAAAGACTTCTATTACATTTTTGGTTCGGAATTCATCCCTTTTTGTTCAAAAATCTATTATCGGGTTGAAAATTCAATGATATAATTAAAAATGTAACTATTGTGTTCAAAAGTCATCTTTGTTATCAATTTTGGCTGAGGATTAAACTATTTTCATGAAAATTTAACTATTTGGTAGAGCATAAACTTTTTTGTTGGAAAATTATATTTTCTGGTAGAAAATTCAACTCTTTTGTACATAAATTGTTTATTTGGCTTCAAACTTCAACAGTTCTGTTGAAACTTGATGTATTTTTATTGAAAATTCTTCTTTTTTGGTACAAAATTAATCTACGTGGTGGAAAATTCATCTTCTTGGGTTAAAAGTTTAACTATTTGGCTGAAAGTTGAACTACTTAAATTTTTTTTTTGTAATTGTCCTTCTTGGTTGAAAACTTAAGTCGTTGGTTAAAAATTCTTGTTTTTGTGTTGTTAAAAATTAATTTTTTTATCTGAAAATTCAGCTGTTCCATTTTTGGTTGAAAATGTGTCCACCATAAGTTGAAAAATTACCTTTTTTTTAGAAAATTCATGTATTTTGTTAAAAATTAGTCTTTTTGGTTAGAATACTAAACTAGTTTGTTAAAAATTTGTCTACTTTGTTTTAATTTCACTGGTTGATAATTTTATTTTTTGTTTAAAATTAATTTTTTAAACTGAAAATTTGATGATTCCATTTTTTGTTGAAAAATATCTATTTTAATTAAAAATCTAACTATTCGGTTAAAAATTCTTCATTAATTGGAAATTCATTATTTTGGTTGAGGATTGAACAACCTTCTTACGAATTAATTTTTTTCGTTTAATTCACCTGGTTGAAAATTCGTCTTTCCTTAAAAAATTCATCTATTATGATACGAAAGTCATCTTAATTGGTTGAAAATTGACTTTTTTGGGCTTAGAATTCTAATTTTCGATTTGAAAATGCAACTGTATTCGAAAAAAATATCTTTTTAGCTTGAAAATTCAACTATGTAATTATCAGGTTAAAAATTAATTCTGTTGTTGTTGGAAATTTGTTGTTTTAGGTTCAAAATTCATCTCTTTCGGTAGAAAATATTTTTTGGTTGAAACTGCAACTACTTTGTTTAAAATGCAATATACTTCAACGTGAAATCTGAGGAATTTAAAGACTCACATATTGAACTCAGTATGGTATTCACATCAATTTTATTCAAGAATTCATTCCCCTGTTTTCGTGAAAAATCACTCTATTTGTCCTGTTTTGAGAGAATTTTGGGCTACGCTATTTTGGGGGGGGGGGGGGCAGTACAAACAAAACTATGGTCGTCAACGAGGTAGAATTTGCAAATGAAAAGTTTGTTATTTGAGATCCAAACCATGTGTAATACCTGTTTTTGACCACTCTAACGTACCCCCTTAAGAGCGTTTGAAGAACAACTTTGAATATATCGTCCTTATGATTGCTTTCTTTTAATGAAAAGATAATTTCTATCAATTTGAAGAGGAACTTGCGTAAAGAGAATCTGCGATATTTTTTGTAATGACTGAAATTATATTGTTTATTTTTTTTAACAATTTTTGAACATTATGCAATAAATGATGTGAAGCTTTCAAATGAGACGTTTGGTAAATGAGATCCAACCCCTGTTTAATACCTTTATGGACTACCTTAGCTTACCCCCTTAAAAGCGTTTGAAGAACAACTTCAAATCTATCGCATTTACGAATGGTTTATTTAATAAAGTGTTGAATTATATCAGCATCAATTTGAAAAGGAACTTGCTTAATGTGAATCCGCGATTATTATTTGTGATGTCTGCAATTATATCGTTTATTTTTTGAAGAAGATTGGAACATTATCCAATAAATTATGTAAAACTTTCAAATATGTAAAACGTTTGGCAAATGAGATCCAACCCTTGTTTAATACCTTTATGGACCACCTTAACGTATCCCCTTAAAAGCATTTGAAGAACAACTTCAAATCTATCGACTTTATGAATGTTTTATTTAATAAAGTGTTGAATTATATCAGCATCAATTTAAACTAGCTGTGAATTCGATCTCGAGTGTTTCCACTTTGTTTGTATTTATAATTATATGGTGCTCATTTCACGAGCACTTTGCTTCCTCATAGAGGAAGCATTAGTTATTTTTTTCAATAATAGAAAAACCAAAGTCTTCATTTTGATCAATTTAAAAATAGAAATGTACAAAAAATGTAAAACTACAAAATAATACCAAAAAATTTTTTAACACAAAGACAAATCAGACAAATCAAATTTTGTATTTGAAATGATAATTTTTTGAGCTGGAAAAGGGATGGAAAAAGTTCTGTAGCACCCTATCCCTTTCCCAGCTTTATGACTTCTTTACAAAAATTGTCAGAATTACCCTATTTGAAAACATAGGATCAAAAAGTCTTCTCTATTCATGCGTCAACTTTGAATTATGTCAATGAAAAAAGTTTTTCTGTTTCGAGCAGATGACTCAAATATTATAAATGAGCATAACTTCCTTAATCTTCAATAAAGTGTATTAATATTATAGATCAATCGATTTGCCTTGAATCAAGGAATCTTTTCAGTTCTTGCATGAATTTTGAATTATGTTAGTGAAAAAAGTTTTACTATAAGAAACCGATTTTCAAAATATATAAATCACAATAAGTTCCATACTCTTTAATAAAATGTATTAATATTATAGGTCAATCGATTCTTTTCGAACCAAGGAATCTTTTATATTCTTGCATCAACTTTAAATTATGTCGAAGAAAAAAGTTTTACTGTAAAAAACTGTATTTTCAAATATTATGCATTACCATAGCTTCCTTACTCTTCAATAAAATGTATTAATATTAAAGGTCAATCGATTCGACTCGAATCAACACATCTTTTCTGTTCTTGCATCAACTTTGAATTATGTTAATGAAAAAAGTTTTACTATAAAAAACCGACTTTCAAAATATATAAATTACCATAACTTCCCTACGCTTTAATAAAATATATTAATATTATAGGTCAATCGATTCTTCTCAAACCAAGGAATCTTTTATATTGTTGCATCAACTTTGCATTATGTTAATGAAAAAAGTTTTACTATAAAAAACCGATTTTTCAAATGTTATTCTATCTGCGACCGTATTCAAGTTATCGTGTTCACAAAAAAGCGTTACCATTAAAAAGCTTCATCTATGAGGAAGCAAAAGGAACTCGCTCAAAGTGAATCCGCGATTATTATTTGTGATGACTGCAATTATATCGTTAATTTTTTGGAGAATTTTGAAACAATATTCAATAAATGATGTGCAATATGCAAAATAAAGGATTGGTAAATGAGATCCAAACCCTGTTAATTACCTTTTTTGGACCACCCTAACGTACACCCTTAAAAGCGTTTAAAGAACAACTTTAAATCTACCGCCTTAATGGTTTCTTTTCATGAAGTAATGAGTTATATCAGCATCAATTTGAAAAGAAACTCGCTTGAAGTGAACCCACACTTTTTTTATGATGACTGCAATTATATCGTTCATTTTTTGAACAACTTTGGAACAATACGCAATCATTGATGTGGAATTTGCAAATGAAAAGTTTGTTAGTTGAGATCCAAACCCTGTTTAATACCTCAATGTAAAGCCTGAATTGGTGTTGAGACCATGCTTGGAGAAACGTTCGTATGATGGCGGTAGTTTCAACCCATTTAATGCCCGCGAGACGACTTTCGCGATCGCCTATTCACATCTCGTTTGCCACGAAAGAATGAATTTTCAGTGCCGGACTAACCGAGTGGAAACGTTTGTGCCCATTTGTCTTTTTGTTTTACATCGAGTTTTCACTTCGTTTTCACATTTTCAATACAATGATGGAAATGTGTAAAACTCTGAAAGTTTCCAGTTGGACCTGCAGCTTTTTTCTCGCTTTTTTGTATTCAATCTACAGGAACAACGAGTGAAAGGTTTTGGGACATAAAGGCGTAAGTGCCAAAAATCAAATTTTACAGGAGACAGATAAAACTGTTTAAATTTAATGCAATAGATTTTCTTAAGCAAAAAGAACTTTCTATTATATTATAAATTATAATATGTAGTATTAAAAACAACTCTAAAAATTAAATTAAGTAACAAAAAACTTACATATATAAGAAAGGGAAGAAAGCGAATTTGATGCACACGTGTAAACAGTCTTCACGAACAAATATTATTGGTACATCAGAATAGGCCTATCATGATTTTCCTATAATGAATTTTCTATAATTTCTTTTTTATTATAGGAAATTCATTACATAAAATTATTATATATATATAGAAAACGATTATAGGATAATCAGCATTGTAATAAAAAATACAAACGTATTGAAGGAATAATTGTAAAAAGTAGACAAAATACAATTATACAATTATTATTATTACAAATATTGAAGTACACAAAAAAAGCGATTCTGCACAAACAAAATTTACACTGCAAAACTTTGTGCATTTCCTAGATATATTTGAAACCCCTTGAAACTTCATTGAAATCCCTTAACACCTTTGGAAATATTTCTGAATCTATTCAAAATCTTTAAAATCTGTTGAAATCCGCAGGAAACCTTTGCAATCTTATAAAAACTTTTGAATTTTTTCAAAATTGAAACTTTTGAAATCCCCTAAATTCTTGGAAATACTGGAAGGTCCTACCAAATCCCTAAAATTTTCTGAAATCTTTTGAATTCTTAGACATTTTTGGTACCTTAAAAACTCCTATGACATTCATTGAAACTTTTGAGATTTCTTGAAATTCTTTGGAATCTTTTAAAATAACTTAAAACATTTCAAATCCTTTGAAAGTTTTTCAATTGCTTCATATCCCTTGAAATAATTAAAATCCGTAGGAACCGCTTGAAATAGAATTTATTTTATTCTCTAAAGTTCTCTAGAAAGTTGTTCAAATTCCTTAAAAGCAACTTAAATCGTTGGAAATTGCAATAATCTATTAAAATAAGTAGAAGTTATTTTAAAAGGAAGGATCGTTTTAAATCCCTAGAAATCTTTCAAATCCCTTAGAATCTTTGAAAGAATATTGTAAAATTTCTTGAAATACCTTAAAATCCCTTGAAATATTTGGAACCCCTAGAAATTTCTTGAACGATTTAATCTAATTTATTTTTTAAATTTCTCTAGAACTTCTTAAAAATGAGCCTGAAATCATTGGAAATCTTAAAAAATTCTTTAAAATCCCTCGAAATGTTCGAAATCTCTTAAAATTGTTTAGAATATGTTAGAATAACTTGAAATCTTTAAAAATCTTCGAAATCCTTAGCCATCATTAGAGATCCTGTAACATTTTTTCAAATCTTTTGTAATCTTTGAAAATCCTACAAAATTCTTTGACATTCCTTGAAATTTATGAAATCTTTTGAAATTCCTTGCAATCTTTTGAAATGACTTAAAATCTTCAAAATCCTTCCAAAGTTTTTTAATTTCCTTCATATCAATTGAAATTGTTGAAACCCGTACAAATCCCTTAAAACAAAATTAATTTTATTTTCTGAATTTCTCTAGAAATTCGTTCAAATACCTTAGAATCCACTGAAATCTTTATAAATTGTGATAATCCATTGAAATTAGTAGAAATAATTCAAAATCCTTACAATACGGATAAAATTGAACTTATTTAAAGTTCTCTAAAAAAAAAGGCTTGGACATTAAATAAAACCTGTTGAATCTTGTACAATTTCTTGAGATACCTAAGAATCACTTGAAATATTTGGAACCACTAGGAATTCTTTGAAATTTTATTTATTTTATTTCATTTATTCTCCAAAGTTCTCTAGATTCCTGAAAATCAAGCTTAAAATATTTAGAAATTTCACAAAACTCTTCGAAATCCCTTGAAATTTTCCAAATCTTTTGAAATTCTTTAGAATCTGATGAAATAGCTTAAAATAATTTAAAATCCTCCATATCCTTAGTCATCCTTAAAATGATGTGAACTTTTTTGAAATCCCTTGAAACCTTTGAAAATCCTGCAAAATTCTTTGACATCCCTTGAAAATTTGGAAATCTACCGAAATTCTTTGGAATCTTTTGAAATAACTTAAAATCCTTTATAAGTTTTTCAATACCTTTCATATCCCTTAAAATAGTAAAAATCCGTAGAAAGCCCTTGAAATAAAATTGATTTTATTCTCTAAATTTCTCTAGAGAATTCTTCCAATACCTTAAAATCCCCTGAAATTTTAGTAAATTGCAATAATGCATCAAAATAAGTAAAAATCATTTAAAATCCTTTTGATATGAATAAAATTCAACCTATCTATTAAAATTCTCTAAAAATGACCCAGAAATCTTGAAATCCTTGATGATTCAGTAAAACCCTTTAAATCTTTTCAAATTTCTTGAACTACTTTGATGTCCCTTGAAATATTTGGAAGACCTAGAAATTCCTTCAAATTTGATTTGGTTTAATTTATTTTCTAAAGTTCTCTAGAAATCCCTTCAAATCGATCCTCAGATCGTTGGAAATCCTGCAAAATTCTTTTAAATTCCTTAAAATTTTTGAAATGTTTTAAAATCTTTTAGAATTCGTTAAAACAGCTTCTAATATTTTGAAATCTCGGAAATCCTTAGACATCATTAGAGGTAATGGATAAACAAAGAATTTTGAATGAATTAATTTTAATTAATTTCAAATTCTTCCTCCCTTGATTTCAATACTTTCTAGTAATATGAATGCATATTACTTGGAATTGCTAAAGTCAGTAGAGATCCCTTGAAGAAGAATTTATTTCAGTCCCTAAATTTCTCTAGAAAAGCGTTAAAATCCCTTTAAATCCGCTGAAATCTTTGCAAAACGTAATAATCAATTAAAATAAGTATACATCATTTGCAATTTTTTAAGTATAAATAAAATTAAACTTATTCATTAAACTTATATTAGAATTAAAAAGACGTAGAATTCTTTAAAATCTTAAAAATCCCAGGAGATTCACTTGAAACTTTTATATCTTGTGAAATTTCTTAAAATCCAAATTTCTCTAGAATCCTTCAAATCAAGCCCAAAATCTTCGGAAACCCTAAAACATTATTTGAAATCCCTTGAAATTTTCGAAATCTCTTGAAGTTCTTTAGAATCTGTTAAAAAACTTGAAATGTTTTAAATCCCGTAAATCCTTTGAAAGAATTAAAGGTCCGATAAAATCCTTTAAATCTGGTGAAATTGTTTAAAATCCCTTGGAATCTTTGGAAATCCTACAAAACTTCTCGACATTTCTTAAAATTATTGAAATTTCTTGAAGTTCTTTGGAATCTATTAAAATAACATCAAATCGTTAAAGTCCTTTGAAATTTTGTAAGTTTCTTCGTATCATTTGAAATTGTTGAAATCCATGGAAATTGATTGAAATCCCTTAAAATTCATACAATAAAATCCCTTGAATCTTGTGAAATTCTTCGAAATACCTTGAAATTTTCTAAAGGTCTATCAAACCATGAAAGGATCATCCTGAAGGAAGAAAACAAATCTGAGAACAACTTTTGTCGAAGAAAAGCTCGTTCAAAAAAAAAAAAAAAAAAACACTGAACCTGACACAAAAAAGCTATATAACTTTTTTATTTTTCGATTAGAAAAAAAGCCAGAAAGCAATTTCGAGCCATTACTTAACTCTATTGAAACATGAAAGGAACATTCTAAAAGAAGCAACTACCTCTGAGTAAAAACCTGGCCAATGGTTACGGCGCTTCCCCGAGTAGGCAAATATTGGTGCACAGAGAGTTGCATAACTTTTTTATCTTTTGATATAATAAAAAAAAGTACTTCCGATCTATTACTTAGTTCGATTGAATCGTGAAAAAAACACGAAGTAAGGAATCAATTTAAAAAAATACCAAACATGGATTTTGACCCACTTCTAAATCGAACTGCATCTTAATCTTCTACAGAGCCATGAGTTAGGTGAAAAAATAGTTTAAGTTTTATGTTTTGGGACCCTTTATGTGTTCACTAGGGTAGTCCAAAAAAGCAATGGAATTTTTTTCTCGAATTTTAATGCTCATCCCTCTTAAATTTATTCAAATCGACAACAATAAATTTTATTCTGAATCATCAATTTTAGGTGTATTGAGTTGACCCTCAAAAATTCTCTTTACAATAAACGATAGAATACGAATGAAAAATTACTTCTCGAATTTCACTACCTTATGTCTGTTTTATAGGGTCCCAGAAAACCCCTATAAGGGAAAAATTGGGGTTTGCCAGTTTTCTGCGTTAATTATTAGTTTTTGGTGGTTTTTTAGTAAAAATTGTAACTAATACACAAGATATAACTTCATTTTAATAATTTGGTGTTAAAATAAATTATTAAAACCATTTTAATTGTTCATAGCAATTTTCTCTTAGAATAAAGGTAGAAAGTCACGGTTTTGTCTGAATTTTTCAACTTTTCAGTCAGGGCGAAGAAATAATTTTATTAAAGTTAACAAAAGCAAATGTTTAAACCTTTTATTCCTATTTATAATAATATTCTTTTAGAATAATGCTAGAAAGTTGCGTTTCTTTTCAAATGTTCCACTTTTTGTCCACTTTTCAATTACAAAAAGGTGATAGATGATTAACGTTAACAAAGCGTTTGTTTAGACAGTTTATTATTCTTTAAAACTATCTTCGCTTATAGTAATGCTAGAAAGTTGCGTTTTTTTTCTCAAATTTTCAAATTTTCTTTGGCTTATCAGTAATGAACAAACATTAAATAAACATAAAAAATAATCAATTTGCTAGATAATCTCTTTTGTTTGGGGATATTTTTTCTGAAATAAAAACTCTAAAGTTATTCATTTACCTTTTATTTCACACTAGACTTTACATTATTTAATCATTTGATTGAGACCTTTGAAATTTATTTAAATATACGTATATTATCATCGATTATAACCTGTCTTTATCAGAGAAAAGTGTAGCAGGGGGGGGGGCGTAGTAAGGAGTGTGCGATTCTAAATTTTTATTTTAGGCTTGCAATAAACTTTGTGTTAAAATCAAAAGATATAATTTGATGACTTCCAGACAGTTAAAAAAGTTTTATTTATTATGTTTCCGGATAAAAAACGTAGTGTGACTTCGTCTTGTAACTTAAAACACAATTTTACAAGTTATTTACAGACCCACTTCTCCCATCTACTCCTAATTATTTCATCCATTGTTTTATCTCTACTGTAAGATAGTCTTTTTGTTCAAATTCATATTTTTTAATATTAGCAAGAGAGTCACAAAACTTCATTCTGAAAAAAATGGACTACTATTTAAACAAATGATTCTTACTGATGTTCATTTATGATTCGTTCATAACTAAAAAGTTTAATGAAAGCTGTACAATTTTTTAACGAACGCAACTTTCTGGCATTATTATATAATAATATTGTTATGAATAATAATTTATCATTTGAACTATTATTTTTGTTAACTTGAATTACTTATTTCCTTGATATAACTGAAAAGTTGAAAAATTCGAATCAAACCTTGATTTTCTAACTCTATTCTGAGACAAAATTGCTATAAACAATAATTAATTGTTTAAACAAATTCAGAAAATATAATTTTTCACCTATAGGGGTTTTTCATGTGAAATTCAAAAAGATCTTTTCTATTCGTATTTTATGGCTAAGTATGAAGAGAAATTTCGACGGTCAACAAGTCCACATCATAAACCTAATATGGACGATTCTGAATAAACTTTACAAATACCTCTAAATATAATTTTTTTAAATAATAAAATACGAATTAATTTTGTTTTTGTGGATTCGAAAAAATTTGTGGGGATAAACATGAAAATTCGAAAAAAAAATTCGGGCCACCTACCGTAATGTGCACTTTCGGTTAGTGATCGTTTATTTAGGAAGGATTATGAGGATAGCAGGAAATGTGGAAACGGATAAATCACTTTGAGTCGCTTTTTAAAACAAGTTAAAATTCGTACCTGCAGATTGTAACATCGTACCATTAAAGGAAAGAGGCAGGAAAGAAGATTTTGTTGCACGAGAGAAAAAAATTATTTTTCGTTATTTATTATTTACTATTACTTACTTCTTTACTGAGTTGAATAAAGGGGTCATTCAGAAACTACGACACGCTGCCAAGGGGGGAAGGAAGGCTTTTTGACGTTTTTTCGCTTAAATTCAAACTGATTTATTAGAACCCAATTAAAAAATCCAACTATTTTTCGTTGAAAGTTGATTTTTTTTTCACTGAAAAGTCTACTGTGATATTTTTGGTTCAGAACTCATCAAAAATTCTACTATTCATTTAAAGATAAAACTATTCTGTTAAAAAACTATTCTTCAGTTAAAAATTCATTTTCTGCGTTGAAAATTAATGTGATCCATTTTTGGCTACAAATTTATTCTTTTTAGTTTTTAAAAATATTTAAAAAATGACAAAAATTTGGTTTCAAAGCCAAAATTTTCGAAAGAAAATGGGCCTTTTTATTTCATTGAAATTTCAGTTTGTTTCATGTTGAGAATTAACTCTTTCAACTAAAAATTTAACTATTCTATTTTTGGTTACGAATCGATAGATTTTCGTTGAAAATTCAGTTATGACATTTTTGGTTGAAAAATCAACAGCTTGGTTAAAATTTGAACTATTTTGTTGAACATTCATTTTATCAGTTGAAGCTTTAACCATTTTGTTGAAAATTCGTTTTTTTTTGTTATTAATTAATTTTTTAAACTAAAAATTTATCTATTCTATTATTGGTTGAAAGTTGTCCATTTCATGTTAAAAATTCGACTATTTTGTTGAAAATGTATGTCTTTTGTTGCAAATTCGTCTTTTTTGTAAAAAATTAATCTTCTTCTATGAAAATTCAACTGCTTGTTTGAAAGTTAAACTACTTTTATTAATTGAAGATACATCTCTTCTGTTGATAATTTATTTTTGTTTTTTTAACTGAAAATTTGACCATTCGATTATTGGTTCAAAATTGATTTTTTTCAGTTGAAAATTCAACAATTTGGTTCAAAATTCATGTGTTTCGTTGTGAATTTGTCTTTTTTTATACAAAATTATCCTTCGTGATTGAAAATTTAACTGCTTGTTTAAAAGTTCAATTATTTTGTTGAAACTACTTTTTATGAAAATAAAAAATTTAAGTATTCAGTTGCAAGTTTAAATTCCTTGTTTAAAATTCATTTGGTTTATTTCAGATTTATCTTCTTGGTTGAAAATTAAACTATTTTGTAGAAATTTTTCTTTGTTGAAAATCAATTTTTTCAAATGTAAATTTAACTATTCCATTTTTGATTGAAAATTGATCGTTTTAAGTTTAAATTTAAACTATTTGGTTCAAAGTTAACCGTTTGGTCAAAAATTTATATTTTCGAGTTGAAAATTCAAATTTTTTTTAGAGGATCCGTCGTTTTGGTTTAAAAATTTAAAAACTTGGTTGAAATTAACCTGTTCTCATTGGTGGTTCAACTGTTTTGTTGAAAATTAGTCTTTTTTGGTCAAATACAGCTGGTTTTTTATTTTGAACAAAAATATTTTTCGTTTGTTTCTTATTTTGTTGAAAATTCGTCATTTTAGTTGAAAGTTAAACTATTTTGTTGACAATTGAAATGTTTTTTTGAAGAATCTTCTGTTTGGAGAAAAAAATCGCTCTTTTATATTGGAAATTCCACATTTTATTGGAAAATGCAACTATTTAATTAATAATTAATATTGTATTTATTGAAAATTCAACTATTTGGTTGACAATTCATCTTTCTAGGTCGAAGATTCAACTATGTGGTTAAAAATCAACTATTTGGTAGATAATTCAATTATTTTGTTTAAGCTCTAACCATTTTGTTAAAAAATAATCGTTTTTGTTGGAAAATTCATCTTTGTTGTAGAAAATTCAACTATTGAAAAGTTTACTATTTTGTTAAAAAATGTCATCTCTTTTGTTTGCAGATTTAACTGCTTTGTTGAAAATTCATCCTTATGAGTTGAAAGTTTCTCTATTTTAGTAGAAAAGCTCTTGATTGAAAATTCATATTACCTTGTTGAAAATTCAACTGTCTTCTAACAAGTTCGTCTTTTTAGCTTGCAGATTCGACTACTTGGTTGAAAATGCAACTGTTCGAGCATGCAATTAATTCTTTTTTTTGATTCAAGAATCGACCACTTGATTACAATTTTAACTATTTGGTTACATTAAAAGTTTGGTCATTAAAAGTCGACCACTTGATTAAAATTTTAACTATTTGGTTACGAAAAGTAGGTCGAAAAATCAACTATATAGTTGAAAATTCATCTATTTTGTTGAAAAGATATCTTTTTTGTTTGAAAATTCAACTGCTTTGTTGGAAATTTATCTTTTTGAATTGAAAATTCATCTATTTTGGTAGAAAAGCCCTTGCTTGAAAATTCATCTATTTTGGTAGAAAAGCTCTTGCTTGAAAATTCGTATTTCCTTCAGATTGTAGATTCGACTATTTGGTTAAAAATGCAACTGTTTTTCGTTTAAGTTAATTCTTTTTTGTTTGAAAATTCGACCATTCAGTAAAGATTTTAACTATTTAGTTAAGAATTTATCTTTGTAGGTCGAAAATTCAACTACTTTGTTAAAGAGTTTTCATTTTTGTTTGAAAATTCTACTTCTTTATTGGGAATTCGTCTTTTTGGTTTGAAAATTTATCTGTTTTGGTAGGAAAGTCTTTAGTTGAAAATTCAAGTGTCTTGTAAAAAAGTCGTCTTTTCAGCTTTTAGATCGGATTATGTGGTTGAAAAATACAACTTTTTTTGGTTGAAAATTCTACTATTTTGTTAACAAGTGTTTTTCTCTTGTTCAAAAATTTAACTGTTCTGTTGAAAATTCATCTTTTTGGATTAAAAATTCATCTGCTCAGGTAGAAAAGCTCTCAGTTAAAAATTGATTTTTCTTAGTTAAACATGCATCTGTCTTCTAAAATTCAACATTTTAGCTTGAGGATTCAACTATCTGGTTGGAAATGCAATTGTTTGTCGTTTTTTTTTGAAAATTCGACCATTTGATTAAAATTTCAACTATTTGAAAAATTTTTTAAATAGCGTGACGTAGTTTTTGAACGCCCCTGCATTGTACCTCATTGAAAACAGCCTATACCTATAGCTCATTTTTAATATTAGACATATTTTACGGGTCGAGAGGTTTAAATGCATAAGAAGTATCGCGATTCATAAGCTTCAATACTTGCGACAGAATCGACATTTGAAGTAGAGGTATAAAGAGGGTGGTTGGGAATCAATATTTTGTCTTTTTCTGCAGTTCCGTGGCAAACCATTTTCGCGAGTTCTGGGTCGACTGCCACGTCGAACCTTATCCGCTGATTTCACATCGAAGCCGACCGTACAAATTAAAACCATTACTAATGGCGCCAGACCTGGCGGAAACCCCTGAAAATAATTTCCCGAAGCACTCACATCGACAAGGGTCGGGAAGCATTCGAGGGTGACCGAGCAGGAAACTTTTACACCGTCAAACCACGGGATCCAAAAAGTAACGAAAATCGTTGTCGATGATTTGTGCCCGAGGCGTGAACGAGTCTTTATTGGCTGTCTACATCATATTCAGCGGATATGAAAAATAAAACCACACCTCGCAATAACGTTCTATTGTTGTCAATAAAGCGGCGCATTTCGCTTTTTCACCGTATTTGCTTCATTATCCCCGCAATATAGTTCGGTGATGAAATAAATTATCTTTTTTTGATCCTGTTACAGGGCTCGATGCAGAAATTATATATAATAATTTACGATTCATTTGTGTATTCTGTCCACATTGAAGCTCCTATGTTTTCGTTGGCTTTTGAGTGCTTTTTATGTCGCGAGTTTTTTTTCATCATTTTAATGTGACATCTTATAAAATTATCTTCAACATGAAGTTCCTTCTCTTGCATGGAAAAGCCTAATCGTTGATTTTCAATAATATTAATATTGACTAATAATATCGAAAATATTAATATATTAATATTGAGAATAATAATAACATTGAGATGATGACAATTATTATCCGATTTAAACGTCTTTTTTTAATGAAATACAATAAAATATCACATCAAACTGTCATGGCCTATTTTTGAAAAAAAAAATCAATTTTTTTTATTTAATTAGAAAAATTTGACTTTTGAAGTGCACTGTTTCAGAAAAATGCTTTTATTCATTCAAAAATACCTAACAAACATGAAAACAACTATCTAAAAAGATGTTCAATAGCCATGGAAATGTGTAAAGATGTATCGAATTTTGTTTGAAAAAAATAAAATGTTTTTATTGTTAAAAACAATTGCTTAAACAAATTTTCATCATTTTATGTATTTATAAATAAAAGTCCGTTTTTTATGGAATTAACAGCCAATTATTTAACAACGACTGCTTCCTATAAATCTATAATATTTGATAATTTTTTAAACAAACTAAATTAACAAATGCATTATTTGGCTATTTTTCAGCATTTAAACTCAAATTATTCTAACGTAAATAACTGTTGATACCAAATTTTTTACCTTTTTCAGACAATTCGATAACAACGATCCACTAGTGTTATTGTTATTAAATTCAATTATCATAGTCGTACACATTATATAATACGTTATATAGGATTTTAACGAGTCATTTAGTTTCTTCAACAAACCTTCAATTGTTATCAACTGTTAATGAGGAATTATTGCTAAGTAAATTTCAGTTTATTTTACATGAAAAACGCAAGTTTTAGTTTATTAATACATTGAACTAGAAAAATTTGTTTATAAAATTGTGAATAACAATAAAAATACTAGATCGTTATCGAATTATCTGAAAAAAGTAAAAAAATTTGATACTAACAGTTGCTTGCATTAAAAGAAGTAAGTTTAAATGCTGAAAAATAGCCAAATAATGCATTTATTAACTCAGTTTGTTTGAACAATCATCAGATAATGTTATCGAATATTATCAAGAAGACATTGATAAATAATTTGCTTTTAATTGCTTGAAAATAGCGGATTTCTATTCTTAAATTATACATAACATGACATCGAAATGTTCTTAAAAATTCAGAAGTTAGTTATTTACCGCTGATTGCTTCAAAAGAACCAACTTTTTACGTCAAGAAATAGGCAAATAGTGCATTACTTAATTATTATGATTTGAAAAATTATAAATTTTTATTGGATGACCAAATATGATACTTAAGTTTCATTTTCAAGTCATTTTTGATCGATTCCGTAGAACAAATATATATATTTTATCATAAATATCTGATATGTATAATTTTTCATAAACAATTTTAAGTCACTTACTTGTTTGTAACAAATTCAATAAATTTTTGAATATTTGCGTTGCGACTGAATATCTTTTTTGGATAGTTAGATAGATGTCATTTTTTGAAAAAAATGTTGTTAATAAATCAAAAAATAATTAAATTTTTTGGAAAAATTGACCATGACAGTTCGATGCGGGATTTTATTAGAAGTTATTGTTTTAAAAAACGTTAAAATCTGATGAAAATTGTCTTCTCTAAATCAATTGGTTTATGGAACTAGCTTTAAAGACGCTTGAATGAGAAAAATTCTTTTTTTTATACAAAGAAGTGTTTGTTTGTGCCTATTTATACTGTTTATTTTTAAAATTGATAATTCTTACATTTTTACTAAAATTCATTTTCACAATATTAATACTGAGGTAGTAATCAACAGAACAAAAAAGCACTCACGCAAGTAAAATATATTTACAGTTGCGTTTCTATTCAATAAATTGTTTATAATAATCAATCATTTAATTCTTAGCTAAAAATATTGATCGAATATCCGTAATTACTTTCTTGCGACAAGAATTATTACAAAAACAAAAATTTCCTCAAATAAATGTTCCTTTGGGACATTAGATGAATATATTTGTTATAAACAAAATATATTTCCTGAGAACAATCACAAATCTGATAGAAAATATAAGAAATTTTATGTAAGAAATCAGTGTTTTCAACATTTGCTTACTACACTGAAGTATTTGTGAATATAAATTGTTTATAACAAATAAGTTGGACATTCGATTGATTGTTTATGTTTCTCAGGTAAATATGCATATAGTCTGATTCATAGAAAATTTGTTTGAGCAATTTTCTTTTAATATCAAAAATCATATTTTCGAAATTGTTAATAGTTTGAGGACCTTAAAATTTTTATGCGGAGAATCGAGTATGCGAAAAATGCCACAAAAATACAGTATAAACGAAAATGCTATTCGCTATCACGCTATTATTATTATTCCCTGAACCTAATTTATTACATTGACTGTAACGTATTGAATTAAGAAGCCACTTGAAAAATTACTTTCTTTGGAGACGAGAACAATTGAAATTGCTATATTGGAATCAGCCAGAGAATTTGTTATCGAGAAATAAAAAAATTGCGTGATGTCGTTTATGAATAGGTCCTTAATAATTAAATGATAATTTATTTATCATTTTGAACTACTACTAACAATTACTTTGCGTTTGATCAGAAGAAACTAAACGCGCGCGTAGCTTGCGATTAATGTTGCTAGTAATAATATTATGCAGAATTAATCAAAAACCTGCTCTAACTGAAATAAAAAAAACCTGGACTTATTTCTGTTGACATCAACTTCCTTAAGAATCTCATATTTCTTATTTTTGTCCAGTATTTCTTAAAAATAATTTGATATGACTATAGCTGTATGTAATCTTATGTATAAACTGATCTTATTATCCCGTGAAGAATCGCTCCAGTTCCCTAGAGGAATTATGTTTGACAGTCTGATTTATTATCTAGCGATTTTCATGGCAAGATTCAGGCTACCCACACAAACGTCATTAATCTGAACATCCTGGCTTGGCCACGAGAATTAGAATTTCGGCCTGGGAAATTTGCAATACACTTCCTTCCGTTTATGTATTCCATGTAAACAACTAAATCCAACGTGAAGATGCTGCAAAGCGAAAATCACGACCTATATCAACAAAATCATTTATGAGGGGCTTAAGGGGGCTGCTTAAAACCACTGATGCAAAGTCACGATCCATCTACCCCTTCATTTCTTCGCTCCTACGTGCCCTTCTTTCTTCTCTCCAAAGCCCTTTCTATAAACCTTTCCCATATTTTTTCCCATCTTTCCATCTAACTCTCTCACACTCTTCCCTCTCCTTAATTGTATAATTATCGCCCTCCACTCCTTCTTCCCTCTCTCTATTCAATATTTCTTCTTCCCTCTCAGTATTTTATTCCTCTACTATATATTTCTTATCCCCTAACACCATAGCCCCTCTCTTGTCTCCGTTTTCATCTCCCTACTCCGCTTCTTCTATCCCATTCCCAATTGTAGTTTCCCCTATCACTTTCCTTCGTCATCAACGTTCCTCTCTCTAATCACATCTTAATCATCTCCCCCCACCCTTCCTACATTTTTTCTTGTTGTATTAATAGCGAGCGCCCTTTTTTGTACAGCGTTTATCATAGCCTAAAAATTATCCGATTTTCTTCGCAGCTGGCTCAAATTGAAGGTGTTCGCACATAGATATGCATAACAAAACAAAATTTGCTATTTAATATTGATGTTTTTTGTCGTCAAAGAATAAAAAATGAGGATTTTTTTTTTTTAAGATGACTTTGCTAGAAGCTTTTCTATTAGTCCTATTTCTTTCGAGGATGGTTCAAACTGAAGGTTTCGGCAAAAAAAAATTTGCTTTGTACATTTTTTTTCATTAAAGTTAGATAAATGCGATTTTCTTTTTCAGACCCCTATGCTGGAATCTTTTCTTTCAGATCAATTGTCTTCCAAGGTGGGTCAAACTGAAGCGTTTTGCGTCTCGATGTAGATTTAAAAATCAAAATTGTGATGTTGAAGTGTCGTTTTTTGTTTTCAGTGGTTAAAAAATATTTAAAATGAGGAGATTTCGTTTTTCTAGATCACTATAGTGCTGAAGGCACTTTACTTTTAGTCCGATATTATTCACGATTGGTTTAAATTGAACGTCTTGAAATGTAAATGTGAATTACAAAATAAAGTTTACTATATCATACTGATTTTTTTTATGAAATATTACAACATGAGAAAAATGATAAAATTTCGTTTTTGAGGTGACTATGCTGGAAGCTTTTCTATTAGTCCGATTTATTTTGGGGATTTTTCAAATTGAAGGTCTTGAAATACAGATGTGCATAAATAATAAAATTTGTTATGTCATAACTTTTTTTTATCAAAGATTGAAAAATGAAAAAATTAAGAAAAATGGGAATATTTCTTTTATCAAGCACCGATGTTGAAATCTTTTCTTTCAGATCGATTGTCTTCGAAGATGGCTGAAATTGAAGCGTTTAGCACATTGATATAGATAAAAAAATCAAATTGGCTATGTTTAGGTGTCGTTTTTTTGTTATCCGTGTTTAATGAATATTGAAATTGAGGAAAGTTAGTTTTTCTAGACGGCTATAAAGCTGGAAACTTCACTTTCAGTCCGATATTATTCAGGGATGTTTCAAATTTAACGTCTTGAAATGTAGATATGCATTACAAAATAAAACCTTCTATATCACAATGATGTTTTTTGCTATCAAAAATTAAAAAATAAAGGAAATTTCGTTTGTCAGAAGACTACGCTGGAATTATTTCTTTTAGATCAATCTTTGAAAGTGTTGATTTTTTTATCAGTAGTTAAGGAAAACTAAGAATGAGAAAATTTAGTTTTCCTAGAACACTGTAATGCTGGAAACTTTACTTTCAGTATGATATTATTCAGGGATAGCTTAAATTAAAAGAAAATGTAGATATGTATTCCATAATAAAATTTTCTATATCCTGGTATTGTTTTTTCATTATCAGTTGATAAAACATCCGAAAAATGGGGAAATTTCGTTTTGTTAGCCCACTATGCTGGGATCTTTTCTTTTACATCGATTGTTTTCGAAAGTGACTCAAATTAAATTTTTCGGCATGCAGATGTGCATAAAAAAATCAAACTAGGTGTGTCATAGTATCAATTTTTTATTATCAGAGGTTGAAAATTAGGAAAGATGAAGAAATATCGTTTTTCAGAGAACTATGTGCTGTAAGCTTTTAAATTAGTCAGATTTTTTCGAGGATGGCTTAAATTGAAGGTTTTAGTATGAAATGTGCATTGAAAAATAAAATTTGATTGTCATATTATTGCTTTTTTATTATTAGCGTGTACAAAATTAGAAAAATTAGACAATTTTGTTTTTCAGATCACTATACTGGAATCTTTTCTTTTAGTATGATAGTCTTCGAAGGTGGCTGAAATTAAACGTACTACCTTCCTTAATTCCTAAAAAAGTTCAAAAAAAGGCGTTTTTGGTAGGAAAAATTTTACTCAAAAGACCAGATGACACAACTATGAATTGAAGGTTTCTAAAAGCATCTCATTTTTTTTAATAATTGATTAAATAAATAACTAATGACACCCATCTTTTTTACAAATATTAAGAGATATAATCTTCATATTGTAACAAAAAAAGTCTATCAGAAATTTTTTTTTATTCCAATTTTCTCTTCATCACACTGTATCCGTTTTAACACTTGCCCCTATCGACCCTTATATTTATACTTTTAATTTCTATGTACAAAGATATAGCTAAAACCGTAAAAATTCCAAGATTTTAAAAAGTTCCTATAAGGTAAACATCGCAGTAATCGTGATGCCCATTTTCTTGCTTTTTATTTAATTTGAATGAATGTAATTTCTATTTGCTATTATAAAATGCTAGAAATGAGTGGGTTTTATCATTAAATGCTACTTATAACATATTTTTGTAATAATATATTCAAATTATAACCAAGTTTCACGATTACTAGGACCGTCACGATTACTGGGACATTTACCTTAATAACTTCTAAAATCATGATGAATAATTTCACAAGTTCTTGGGTTCACTGCAAGCAATAAGTATGTTTTTAATTGTTGAAAAATTGATTTTCAATTCATACAGTTTCGAAAATCGATCTATTTTTCCAATATTTTGTAATAATGATGATAGATATATTGATATTTAGTAGAGAAACCTTGCCAAGTAGAAAGGGCTTGTAATTATCAGACATATAGGGCACGATTTTATGGATGTAAATGATTAGAATACTGATTCGTGTTCAAGTAAACTTTGCAAACTTGTTTCTAAAAAACGAAGCCAAATGTGTTAACATCTGAAAAAGTTTAAATTTTTAAGAATATAAATTTGGATTCACTGAATTTTAACAGTTTTTGAATTGGAGGACTTATTACAATGAAAAAGAGTTTTATTTTCAAAGCGCCAATATTTAAAAAATTAAAAATTATCAGCAATCTCAGGTCCGTCCGCTTTCAATTGAAACATGCTGAGGGCATATTTTGAAAAAATTTGAGATTTTGGAATAAGTAATTTTAGTCTATTCAAAACTGTATTAAAAGGTCCAAGAGTGTAGTAAAAATGGCGTTTTTCACGTACATTTGAAATATAAATATAAAACCATTCCAAAATAAATTTACCGAATTTAAAAGAATTATACTAATTCTGAATCAAATAGAAAATTAATAATATTTTTTTTTCTCCATTAAATAATTTTGATTAGTCTCTACACTGTTAGGAAATTATTATTTACTTTTCGGGCTGAAAATAGAAACTCTATATCTAAATTAAAATTCGACACAGCTCCAAAGAAATAATAATAAATATCTAATAATAACAAAATGATTATACAAACGACAAAATATGTCTGAAAGTACAACAAAATTGCGAATCGATAAATTTTTCAACGCTGTCTTGTAAGCAATCAGTTTTAATTAATAATATTTTGACAATATATTGATTGAAACACTAATTTTATTAATTGCAAAGTCATTCGGACACGTTCGAAATTTGCACGAGTACATGTTGCACATTTCGATAAAGCTGAGGAAGATATCACGCGGAAGAGTCACGTACAATTGATTAACATTAACACATTTTGACATGCATAATGATCACGTAATTGCTCATCAAACATAAGTGAAACTCAATACAATACACGTTTTGTTTTTACGAATAAGTCGAAGGTGGTTGTTCTCAATTAACAAATAAGCCTAAATAAAAGATAACTTAAATATTTAAAAAATATTTTTTACGAGAAGAAAAATAAATAATATTCTTAAACAAATAACTCGATGTTAAACTCAAAAATAAAAACACATGGCAATCGGGTGTAAATTTTTCTGTAGCATTATCTATTTTTTAATTAATTTTTATCGCAAATCTCAGCCTGTGGAATCGCAAAAAATATTCAAAGAAATTTCAAATAATATATATAAATGCCATTCTATGCGCACAAGGACCTCTTTGATGTCTTAGTTACTTTTTTTTGACACTATTCATTCTCAGTTGTTGAAAATTTACATAGCGGAAAAATTACACAATTTTGTGTAATTATTATTGTATTGTAAAGCTGGTCGATTTAAGTCCCATAGCACAGCGGTTGAAACCAATTGTACTATGTCTTTTTATTTTAAAATCTCTGTGAAGCAGGGGTCTATAGAGGTGTCACCCTCATTGCTAAAGTATCATTTAAGTCCCTTAGCATGAGTACCGCCAGACGACTCCACATCACTGAGTATGGGCCTGGACGTTCAGCCAAGGGAGAGGAAAACTGCAGAAAACCACCTCCTAAGTTTAGCCGGTTTTTCGGCAGTTGAGTTTGAAGGCAGACATTTGACCCTGCCAATCGAATGCACGCAATCATCCTCGGCGCCAAACCTTCCACTCGACATTAGCTAAAACGCAGCGAATACACAACCCAGTCATACATCGCAGATGGTCACCCATCCGAATGCTATCCGAACTAAATGAATTTATGAAATCAAAGTTGACCAATTAATTGGGGAAAAATATTCACAATGAAATGTATAAGCAAACTTTTTTATAAAGTGCCCTATAGAACTTCTAAAATTATATTTGTAAAGCCCCATTAGACATTATAGAACTTTGTGGTATTATATTGTACCATCAATCTCCCACACTCAGCAATTTTTTATTCAAATAATTTAGCTTATAACATTCAATCCGGCCAAGTTTTATAATATCTCATATGGCTTCTAGAAATTTATTTGGAAATTTCTCTAGGGCTCTTTATATTTTATTATGAATTGGCAGATTTATTAATTAATATTAAGTTACTAAATATAAAAAATTATATTGTAGTTATTTGTAACTACAAGAAAACTATCCACCTAGAAACACTACCCGAATCGGGTAGTGTCACGCCTACCCTGAAAGGGAAATGGCTTAATGGTATACATATATACATATGATTTTTTTTAATAGTTTGGTTCAAAATGAATCACATAAGTTAAATTGATTCATTATTTTATTTAATAAATTAAATGAAAGCATATTTTATTCTCTCGAACGCAAAATGCATTATTGTCGAATGATTATAAAAAATTAAGTTTTTCACCTGTGCCCATCTCTGCATTCTAATGAGAAGTCTGCAGTAACATATTCTTGCTACATAATGCAAAAATTTTCAATATCTTAAATAGTTAAAAAAATTTTGCCATTTATGTCATCTCTGAATTTTCATTTTTCACACTAAATACGTAAAACTTTAAAAAATATCAAAGATATCAAAAATTCTTGCAAAGTATATCGAAAATCTGTTGCTGCTAACTCTTTGTTAAAATTTTGTACCAATTGGTTTGATAAATTAGGATGCAGAGCTGAACACGGGTGAAAAATTTGATTTTTTAACATGAAAGTAAAACAATTTGAATAAAAAATGCATTATTGTTCAATTCACAGAAAAAACGAAATGTAATCTTTACGGCAATTTCAGAGTAATCTTTACCTGCAACAAAAATTAATTTCACGTGTTAAAATTCACCCAACACATGGGAAATGGTTACCATGTCATTTCTATGAAATCTGGTTTTGTTTCGATGCGAAAAAATTCAACTTTATCTACTTGAAAATTACCCGCAACAAAAATTCAATTCTGTTTTTTCTATGTTATTGTTAAAAAATTAAATTTTTTACCTGGCCTCACCTTTGTAGCCTGATCCAACCGATTTACATCAAATTTTAGTAAGAAGTCTGTCGAATAATATTTATTTTTTACTTTATTTTATTCAAAGTATGCGTATTAGCATGAAAAAATTATATAATGAGATTTGATTGACAATAATAAATTTATTTTCATATTAATAATTTAAAAATAACAATATAGTTTATTTCAAATTGTTTATTTAGGTAGTCGTCTATATTTTTCGTTAAAAAATGTAATATAAATTCAATTAGTGAACGTATCTCGTATGATGTTTTTTATATTTTCAAAATATTGTGTAAGTATTTTTAAAAAATTTAATAGGGTAAATCTTATTACCTAACTAATTAAAAAAATATTCAAAAATAATTGTATGCACACGAAGCATAAGTTCGATAAAGATTCACTTTTATTACATTTATAAACTTATTAAATTTATGTTCCCTTTTTTGAAATGAAAAGATGGATAAAAAGCTAGTAAAACAATATGAATGAAATTATATTGTTATTTTTTAATCAATAATGAAAAACATTAACTTATTTTTCTAAAATGCATCTTATTATATTATTTTCATTATGCAGATACGTATACGTTAAACAGAAAAAAAACTAAAAAACAATTCCATAACCTAAAAAGTGGATTTTCTAAAAAAACGGCTCGATGGAAGATTTTGATTTTTGTTGCAAAATACTTACAAAGACAAACAGAATCAAAATCTGCAAAGGAAATTTACAGTGCAAGGACCTTTGTGTTAAACTATGTTAAGTCTCCACTTGCACTAAAAACTCCCCGCATAGAAATTTTTATTAAAATCTGTTTCATAGAAAAAAATTTACAAAAGTGTGCAAGAAGTGCAAAACTGCCCCTAACGTAGTAGACAGAGTGAGGGGTAGTGAGGGGTCGGGAACTAGGAGGATGTGAGAAGCAGGTTATCGAGGGAAAGTAGAGGGAGTGAGGCGAAGTATGGAAAGAGTAGGGAGTGTAAGTAGAAAAAACGAAGCGGGGGGGGGGGGGGTCGTCGTGATCGTTAGAGGAATCGAGGGGAAGCGGTTGATTGTCAGGGGAAGTGAGGGAAGGAGGAGCAGAACAATAAGGGTGAGGGTGGGGAAGCTAAAGGAAGTATAGGGAGTAAATGGAAGTGACGAGTGGCGAAGTTGGGTTAGGGAGGGGAAGAAGTAGATGAGAAGTAAGGGGAGGATGAGAGGAGGGGGATTATAGGAGAGGCGGGGAAGTAGGCGAAATGAGGGCAAGTAGGGGAGATTTGAACGACCTAAAATCGTCTCAATAGACTACGAAACCATTTGTTTTGTGTGCGCGGCGCCTATTTTGACTAATTTTTACATTCAGATCATTTATGATGGAGGGTATTAGATTTATCTGAATTTGGATGTATGCAGTTCTCGTCAATTCTCGATGTTTTGAGACCCTCTGAGCCAGAAAAAATGGATTTTACAAACATGTTTGTCTGACTGTCGTAATTTTTTACCTGTAGGAAAAGTGAGGGAAGGGGAAGTGAGGGAAAGTGAGAGGAAGTGAAGGCAGAGGAAGCAAAAAAAGTGAGAGGAAGTGAGGGGAGGGTGAGAGAGGGAAGTGAGGGAAGTGAGGGGAAGTAATCAGAGTGATTGTACGGAAAGGGAGGGGAAGGAGAAGTGAGAGGATGGGATTTATTGTAGGAGGAGATTTGAACGCCGTAATTAACATCTGAATGGGTCACGAAACTATTTTGTTGTAGGCACGTGGCGCCTACTTTGAATGATTTTTGTGTATTTGAATACACCCAACTCTCGGATTCTGTCCCCCCGGTCTCGGCCTTCCTAGAACTGCTGGTCCATGCAGTTTTTTAGCGTGCGCAGTGCGCGAGCACTCAGTCGAGTATATTGCACAATATTATGCATTCCAATTGGAAACAGTTCAGGTGGCCCTGGCTGTTTACGCTTGGATCCCCCCAACTTGTGACCAAGGCTATTTTCGGGCAACCCCCGAAACTGGACTGAAACCGAGAGGTCGGTGTAGCATTATTTTGTAGGGGATAAGAGTCACCTGATAATCAAACTTTTGTGACTACCACTTATCTTCTTGTTTACCAGGGAGCGTTAGAATTACGAAGCAACTTACTGAATATCTCAAATTATTTTAAACCTCGCAATAAATCAGGTTTATCTCTCCCTCCGTAAGATAGCGTGTTCGCGTTATTACCACGATGCTCGACCGGCGAAGGATTAATATTAATTGAGGCTCATCTCGGTACTTCGCGAAGGTTAGCGCGTTTACGCGTAAGCGGATGTCGCGATATACATACCTACGTCGCCCACCCTGCCCACCCTATATGTACACAGATTCACTCAGCATTTGTGGCTCATCCTATTTCGAATTCATACATCGTTGCTGCTTGTCGGAAATGCATTAGAGTGAAGTGCACATCGCATTGTTGTGCCATTACGAACATTACTGTCATATTCAGCTTCTATTTGACTGCGTCAAAAAAGGTGGCTAACACTACTACTTATGATAAAAAAATTGACGGCTGACATTACAAAATGAGTGAATGTTTAAAGTTATGAATTCGAGGTTGTACATCAAATATGAACAACAACTTTTTTTCAAAGCAGTTAATAGGGTAGTTTATCTCAAAAAGATCTACACATTTTTTTGAAACCATTTTTTAATAATAGTATGAAAAAAAATGTTCCAAGAAGAGCTGAAGGATTATTTTCAGCTTCTGCATATAAAATTCCTTTCAAATATCCCTTTTTCACAAAAATTTGATAAATATTTTTTTTTTGCATAAATCATGAAGATTTGTTTATAATTATTACCTTATTTTATTAATTTTTATAAATATTATTTAATTATTTCATACATTATTTCATTGATATGACATTGATTTAGTTTATTGTATAAAAAATCCCTAAAAATTCAAATACGCTTTGTGTTGAAAAAATTGCTTAAATTTTAATTTTTCAATATAGTAATAAGCAGAATTTTTAATTTGAATTTTAGAGTATTTTTTTATTTTTTATTCTAACAACACTAAATTCTGATTTTTCCAGCAAAGAATAATTTTTTTGTATTGATAATTTGTTATTCTTATTCAGCGTTCCCATATTCCGAGAGCAATTTTTTTAATGTAAATAATTGAAAAGTCGATTTTTAATCTCTAACGAAAGCTTATTTTCAGAACCTTTGAAATTTTAACCTGAAAATGCTTAGGAAAAGTCCTCGGAATTTTGAAATTGTAAAAATTAAATTTGCTTAAAATTTGGTTAACCTTTCTTACCCGGATTCAGAAACGCAATAGGTTGGAAGTAACTATTGATTTTTTATTCAAATTGAAGAGATTCAGTTGCGTACTTATTTATTAAATTGTTTATGTCAGTTGTTAATTCAATTATTAGCTAAAGATGTTGATTAAATAGCAGTATTAACTTGCTTCTCACATAACTTATTGAAAATTACGGCAATTTTTACAAAAAAATGTTCGTTTCGGGAATTTTTTGAATATATTTATTATGAAAAATTATATATATATATATATATATATATATATATATATATATATATATATACTCCCTGTTACCAGTTATAAGTTCAATACAGAATATAAGGCATTTAAGTTAAGAAATTAGAGTTTTCAATTAATGATTAATGTTTCCGGTAAATGTACCGGTGGTCGGACAACGATTCTAAGGTCGGACACCACTTTAAGATGGCCATAAATAAAAAAGTATTAAATTTTGCAAATTTTCAAAAATAGGTTAGAAAATAAATGTCAATCTCTTTCATACGACTGAACTTTTATAACATTATAACAATTTGCTAAAGAGAAAATAAATATTCGTCCGACCATTCGTGCGTGTCCGGAGACTGGTGCACTTACCTATATGCATTAATTATGATCAATACTGACTTTGTTTAAGCAATTCTTGAATAAGAATAAATTATTTTCAATGAAATAAATGTAGATACTATATTAAATTTAATACGACACGCCTTAAATTTCTAAGATTTCTTGCCAAAATATTTTTTTTTTCAACAAATAGTTTAGTTTTTTCAAGCAAAAAATGTTTTCTAACTAAAGAAATGAATTTTCAACCTAAAAAGATGAATTTTCAACCAAAAAGTTGCATGAGCAACCAAACAGTTGAACTTTCAAGCAGAAGAGACGTATTTACCATAAAATAGATAACCTTTTAACCAAATTGTTAAATTTCTAAGTAAAATAGACCAATTTTTTCAAACGCAGTTAAATTTTTATCAAAAAAGTTAATTTTGAACTAGAAAAGATGACTTTTTACCGTAAAAGATGAGTTTTCAATCCAAAAGGTCGAATTTTAAACAAAGTAGCTCAATTTTAAACAAAATATTTACATTTTCAAAAAAAAAGTTACATTTTGAAACAAATGGTTGAATTTTCAACCAAAAAAGATGCATTTTCAACCAAGAAGATTTAGTTTCTACCAAAAGACGAATTTTCAGCAAAATAGTTGAGTTCTCAACCTATTAGATGAATTTTCAACAAAGAAAATTAATTTCTCATCCAGAAAGATGAATTTTCAAGCTAAAAAGTCGAATGTTTTAAAAAGCAGTTGACCTTCATAACAATTGATAGTTTAATTATTAGCTAAAAGTCTTGATTACATATTAGTATTAACTTCCTTCCGACAGAACTTAATGAAAAAAAAAACTTCTACGAATAAACATTTGTTGTGTCATTTGTATTAATACATTTGTTATAAACAATTACATATATTCCCTGTTAACAATTACAAATCTAATGGAAAATATTAGGCATTTTAGGTAAGTTTGTCTATATGAATTGTTTATTACAATTAACTTCTGCATTCAATTAGTTATTGATGTTTTTAAAGTATATCTTCATAAATTTTGATCGACGGCGAGTCTGTTTAGGCAATTCTCTTATTGACCAAAAATCATATTTTTGAAATTGCTGATTTTGTCGCTATCTTTTTTATATAATGTTGCACAAAATTAAATTAAAAAATCAAGGAGTTTGACGATCTTCAAATTTCAATGCAGAGAATAATATGCGAGTGAATTTTCCCTCGTCCCCTGTATAATGAAATGGAATAAGATATTCGTTTTTTTTTTTTTTCAGTACAATAATTTCAGTTATATGTTTCCACAATGTTTTATCGCCTAGTTTTTTATTATTAGAAATCCGTCATTCATGAAGAGGAAATCATTTTATACTTTCATAAAATTGGATGGTTTTACTTTCTCGCTTTGATGTTGAATAATTTTAACTCTGAAGCGCTTAAAATGAAACCAGTTATATTTCACACTTTTGTTACCGCAAAATTGCAAACAGCAGCATTAAACATTAAAGAATTGAAAAATAAAATATTTCATATAATTTAGCTACAAAGCGGCAAATTTTTGAAATTAACCATATTGAATCAGAATAGTCCAAATTGAAAATTTACACATTTAAAATAAATTATTAACTTTGTTTACTTTCTGACTTCAAATTGGAAAATTTCTAATATATATTGATTTATTAGAGCAAGTTATAATTCTTGAAACATTCCAGTGGAAAAAATTGAAAACTAAGCTATATCTAAAATGAAAAGTTTTAAAATATAGCAATTCCAAATTTGAACCATTCAGAATTAGATCATCTCCAACTGAAAAAATTCTGAAATCGTAAATGTTGGGAAGTGCAGATAATTGAAACATGATTTATTTTGTTTCATCTTTTAACTCTTTACAATAAAATGTCTAGAAACAACACTTTTTAGAAATATATCCTCAAACTATTGACAAAAAAAACGACAAATTATAATTGTCTAATGTTGAAAAAAACTACAGAAAGCCTTGTAAACAATTAAATTAATGAGCAGCTTTCGTTAGCTTTGCTTACTTTGGTGCTACACCGTGAGAGAATAATAAAAGTAATTTGCACATGAAAGATGTGCACTGCACAACGCAATCCGAATTTAAAATATTTTACATATGTAAATTTATTCCTGATTATTTTCTCTTTGTTGCAATTTTTCAAAATTACAAAGTACTGTCCTTGATGGGAAAAGGAATAAAAAATCCAATCAGACAAGAACCTTCATATAATTTGAAGAAATTGTCAAAAATTGTACAAATACACATGCAAATACGTTTATTTTTATAAAATACGCACACACACATATATATAAATAGAAGTACTCGTATTTTCCTAGAAGTTTGTCCAGAAGAGAGGAAAACTGCCGAAAACCACCTTCCGAGTTCAGCCGGTTTTTCTACTGTCAATTTTGAAGACATACATGCGACCTTACTTATCGAATGTACACAATCATCGTCGGCGTCAAAACTCCTGCTCGACATAAGTTAAAACGCAACGAATACACAACCCAATCGTACGTCGTAGATGGTCACCCATCCAAGGGCTATCCGCGCTCTAATAGAGTTTATATTTCATACGCATGTTCGTTCCGTGATTTTTATAAAATTTGAGTAAGATTTGAGGGAAGGGTGTGTAAGATCTAATCTCAAGGTATCTTACATGGGAGGGGGGAGAGCTAAAAATATCAAGAAGATACCTCATGTAATTTGTGGATGTCGCCTTTTTTGTTTATTAATTTATTACTTCGCGAATTTTTGATAATATATCATATATTATTGATGTATAGAATTCCTGAGAATAAAAAGAAGAATCCAACGACCAAGTTTGGACAACCACCGTAAAATGCTTCTATTGTAATTTAAAGAAAAAAAAAATTTTCAAAAAAAAAAAGAATTTCCGTTTTCCTTGCACAAAAAATAAAAAAAAGGAAAGAAAAACTTGGATCTCAGGTGTCGAGGAGGGAGCATCGTTGGTTCGTCACTGTTCCTACCTGCTCTAATTTTTCTTACCTTGATAAGGGTGTTGTATGAGCGCCGAAACGTTGGTAAATATTGTGAACGTTTTTGTGTTGTGATTTGATGATAATAAGAATAAAAAAGACGAAAGAAATAAAAAAAGAGAAGGAAGGGGATTTGGTTGGTTGCCTTCTCATTTTTCTTTCCTCTTTTTCATTTTTTGTCCAAGGAAAAGGGAAATTCTTGTTTTTTAGAAAACAATTTTTTTTTCTTTCTTGAAATTCCAATAGGAGCATTTTATGGTGGTTGTGCAAATTTGGTGGTTGGATTCTTGTTTTTATTTTCAGGAATTCTATACATTAACTTGAGTATTGGACGTTAAATAGGATTTTGAATTTGATTTTAATCTAATTTAAAATTCTTGAATTGAATTGAATATTATTACTAATATCACTAGATACTACTAATATTATTGAGTAAATTTCAAGTTTTACTGTTATTGATATTGATGTTATGATATATATATATATATATATATATATATATATATAAAAATTATGATATTAATTTACTCTGACCTTTTATATGTTTTCACATCGAGTATATAAATCCGAAACAATATTAATCAAATATTAATTATCAAACTGCCTCTCTTCGATGTGGGCTGCAAATTTCAGAATTTCTGCTCTCTGTATCTGTATTATAAAAGGAATTTGCGATAATAGAAACCACATGAAAGGCGGTATCACGCTTTATAAGCAGGCGTTATTTATTCGGTGGCTTGCTCTCTAGGAAACTATTTTGTACTCAAATCACTACTACATAAGGGGTGGCAGTGCATATGGGCGGAAGTGGCAAATTTCGGAAATTCGTTTTCTGGAAAAAAATATTAGAGATCCTCAAGGGAGAGTTGGGACACGTGAACCCCCAACAATCGACTAGGGCCAACTGGATTACGGAAGTCGTCACAAAATTTTAATATATGCTTGACAACGCATGTGTAAGGACTAACATCAACTCAAAGTAGTTCTTTGCTGTCAATCGTGAACCGGTCGTACTCTAACCCTCAAACTCAATTTTTCCATTCTACTCATCAAATATTTATAGAGTGGCATCGTTTTTCGCATCATAATGATACTTATTTTTTTCATAGATGTATTATAGAGGTAAAAGATACTTAGTTCTAATATTTATTGAGTAAAATGTACAAATTGAATGTTAGAATTTCAATCCAGCATCCTTGCACTTAAAAATTTCTCAATCACAGTAACATCTTTTTTATTGAAACAGAAATGTTGCAGAATGCTGTAAGTTGAATTTTCAACACTTTTAAATAGTTATACAACAATTTATTATTAAATATTTGTTTCAAAAGAAAAAAGAATATAAATTTAAATGTAAAAGTGTGCGCTAACAAGAACTTCTGTATTCCGGTCGGCCCCACCAATCAGAAACGACGCCCACGTGTACCAACTCTCCCCTGAGGATCTCTAGCTTAAACGAATTGTTTTATGTAAGTCATGTCCCTGTATAAGATTAGGGTCTGGTTTGGTTTGGAACTGGGTAAAATATAAAATTAAAGTGCATAAGGGCGTAAGTGCCACGAGCCGTGTAGTGTAATAGTGTAGTCTAGTACGGCCTAGTGTACGTTTTTTTACTCTCATTTATAGGGAAAATTATTTCGCACGAAAAAAATATTAGGAAACGCTTTATCAAAGGATGAAAAAAGTTAATGGAATTCATGATTTTCTCAATATCACCCTCGAAATCGATTTTTGATTATTTTCATCACCGAAGACGTTGCTGCTTTCCGCCTGCTCTTTTTATGATTTGATAGAGCTGGATGAGAAATGTAAATACTCTTTTTACACAATATGTGATACACTACATGAATTATACAAAATTTCAAAAGTACCAAAAACAAGAGGAATTCCCGTAGGAATTGATGTCCAGGATCACCAAAATTGACTCCAAATTCAGTCTACATGGTTCCCATGCATCATGCGTCGCCGCACAAGGTGTTCAAAATGAATTTCTATGGAAAGTCTCCTAGAAATAAATAATCAGGGTCACCAAAATTGACTCAAGATTCAGGCAAGATGGTCCCTGTGTTTGACTTGCTGCATCAAGTCTTAAAATAATAATTTGCAGGAAGCCGCCTAGGAATTGATATGTAGCGTCTCCCAAGTCGACCTTGAGTTCAGTCCAGATGGTCCTCGTGCGTGGGCTATTGCACGAGGTCAATTAAATAAAAATCTTCAAGAAGTCTCTCAAGAATTGATGACTAATATGATGATCCTCGAGCATCTGCACAATACTTCATTGCCAGGGTAATGATCGAAGCTGCTTCTAGGTTTGATGTTGGTGATTCTGGATGCTTACTAGGAAACTTTGTGTCTTATTTCTTTTATGCTAAATGTTCTTCAGTTCTTTTTGTTGACAATCTTGAACAAACAACCATTCTAAGCGTATTGAGTGCAAGTTCAAACCCCAAACTTTAATCATTGCACTTTATTCAAGAAAGGTTAGAAATAGATTTTTGTCGTATCCCATCTTTTAAGAACCTGGTGTGACACCTGATGCACAGCGACCATTTTAATTAAATTTGGGATCGACGATGGTGATCCTGTATATCAATTCCTAGGAGACTTCCTGTGAATTATTATTTTAAGGAGTCCATTTTGGTGATCGTGCTTATCAATTACTAGAAGACTTCTTGTAGAATTCTATTTGTAACACCTATTGAGACACCCGATGCACGGAAAACATCTATGTGGACTAAATTTGCAGTCAATTTTGGGCTCATCATTAATTCCTAGGAGACTTCCTGTAGAACTTTCCTGTAAAGACCTGAAGCGGCACTTTGGTACAAGGTATGACTTTCATGATCAGCTTTCTATTTTTGAATACAGGATATTCTTAACTATAATATCTTTATCTGCGGTAGCTCCTCGATCAAGCTTGCTGGGCGTTATAATTTCAAGATCAAGATCCCAGATCATCGCTTTCTGCGAAATTTTAGGTTCCTGAAAATAATAAATTCCATTAAGTAGACGAAAGGAAAAAACCTGGACTATGGGAAGGCCTTCTTTGTTCAATTATTGGGGTAGGGAGTCCTTTCAAATCAAAATTCCTCTTAGAAGTCGTTCGGAAGTCACCCGGATATTAGGTTCATTTCCCGGATCAACAGACATCGGGCCGACATTCTTCGTCGTGTTTTTGCTGAAGGGAAACAATTCTGGTAATCCGCTGGACTGCTTGGTTATCCGAACTGGCAATCTGGTGTAATGAAAATAATCCGTTATAATCCAGAGTGATCAACTTGTAATCCAGGGTAATGCAAAGTAATTCAGTTATTCCAAGTAATCCATTTCTAATCCGGTTAATCCACTTGTAATACGAATAAATGCAGAGTTATATACTTGTAATCCGAATAATTCATATTACTATTACTATTATTATTATTATAATACCATTAGGCCATTTCCCTTTCGGGGTAGGCGTAAGTCACTCGGTGAGGAAGGAAGTAATGTGAGGAAGGAGGTATTGATTTTTTAGACTAATATAGAATTCTTGTGTTATTTATTTAAATAGCGCGTTCGTTCCGCAACACTGCTCCGACCCAGGTTGCTGATCAATCTCTCTAGTGATCAACGAAAGTGAAGAGCTTCACAAAGTCGTCATGTGAAGCTCCCCACTCGGGCTCATTAGTAACCAGAGTCTTTTGTTTCAGGCGCCATTCACTCTACTGACACTCTCTTCATAAACTATTTGTCGCCACACATTTCTGTCCTGATATACTTCTCTAGCTTCCTTCACGTCCATGAATTTTTTCATGCAGGCTCTCATTCGCACATTCTAACCATGCTTTCCGCGGTCTGCCTCTGGGCATACTGCCATTTACTTTACCTTGATACACTTGTTTCGTTATTCGTTCATCCTTCATTCTCTCAACAAGCCCGAACCATCTTCACCGATTTGTTTCGCATATTTCGACTACTATCTCTTCTGCACCACATTCTTTGAGGATTATCTCGTTACTTACTTTGTCCATCAGTGTTTTCCTGCATATTGTGCGCAGATATTTCATGCCAATCGCGTTAATATTACTCTTATCCTTTTTTTGACAGGTTCATGTCTCGCTACCGTATAACACAGTAGGTACAAATATAGAATTATGTATTGCCATTTTAGCTTTATTTGTTATATTTTTACTTCTGATAATGGACCCTGCTCTACTGATAACCTTCTTATCTTGGTTGACGCATCTATCTAACTCCGCATCTATCTTTCCGTCGCTAGTGAATAGGCTACCCAGATATACGTACTTATCAACTTGTTCTATTCTCACATTATTTAAGACAATGTTGCATATCGTTTTCTCATTCTTTTCTTCAAAACCCATAATTTTTGTTTTATTTACGTTAATTTTGAGGCCCATGCTCTTCATTCTTGTATTCAGTTTGTTTAACATTCTTTGCAAGTCTTCGATTGATTCTGCCATAACAACTTATCATCTGCAAACGCTAAACCACGTACCCTTACTATTTCAAGATCCACACCTTCTTCATCGAAGAGGGCCATTATTAGACACTTGTCCATTAATAAAATAAATATCCATGAGGACATAACGCCTCCTTGTCTAACAGCTTGCATAATATCGAACCAGTCGCTCGAATTTCCATTAACCCTTACACTCGTTTTTCTACCGGCATATATTGTTTTTATTGCTTGTAGGCGCCATCCATTGACTCTGTACTCTTTAAGGACTTCCCAAAGTTTACTTCTATCCACCTTGTCAAATGCTTTTTCTAGGTCAAAAAATGCACAGAAGACTTTCTTTCCTACTCTCAAACTTTTTTCTGTGATCTGTCTTAGGCTAAATATTTGATTCGTACATGATCTTCCTGGCATAAATACACTTAGGGCTTCCTATATCTTTTCTTCTGTTATTTTCATTACCCTACCAATAAGAATTTTTTAGTATACTTTACTCACGGTGCTTAATAAGCACGTATGCAATGATTGCAGTTGCTTTTATCTTCCTTTCCTTTTTATATTGGTACGATAATCGCTTTTTTCCAAACGTCTGGGACTTCTCCCATCTCGATACATAAATTTATCAATTCACACAACTTGTGAGGTATGTACTCACCACCAAATTCAAACATTCCAGCGCTAATACTGTCTACACCAGCAGCCTCACCGTTTTTTAAGTTCCTAATTATATCTCTAATCTCAGTGACACAGACTTTCTCAATTGAGTTTTCTAATGCATCATGTTCTATGTCGCAGTTCTGGTGTCCTATAGCTGCATTTTCTGATAATTCTCTAAAGGAGTTTCTCAAAGCGTCTAGTATCCCGTCTGTATCATATAGTATTTCACCTTTGCTGTTTCTCATGCTGACAAACTCTATACATTTATTTCCCTTCATAGATTTATATATGTAACAGTTTCCTGCTTCCTTCAAAGTCGTTCTGTATTTTCTTCTCTTCTTCTGTTTTAATTTTAACTTTACTTTCCTTGACTAGTCGTTTAACTTTCCTCTTTTTGTGTCTGTAATTATTTTTAAGTCTATTTTTCTCCTCATCGCTAAGATCTGTCATGTTCAACGTTCTGTTGTACGCTTATTTCTTTTAGTTTCGGGCTGCCTGAATTTCATAATTCCACCATTTATCACCAGACATTCTTTCTACAACCGCAGTACCACACACTTCAATCGTACTGCTAACAATGACATTCCCAAACAAGGTTGAGATGCTCTCTAAATTTTTATTTATCTATTAGTACCATCCAAGTTGCCTGATCCATGCTTAAAATCCTATTTTCTATCATTCTTATATCGCATCCCTTTTTCTTTGATTCAGGTACACATAAAATATCTAGCTTCCTTTCGTGCATAGTTTCTCGTAATTCCCTTATCTTAGGATCATTCACCCCTCTAAAATTCCAAACAGCCAGTCTCCATTCATCGCCTGAAACTTGAATTTAGTTGAAAGTTCGTGTTTTCAGGTTGAAAATTGAACTATTTTGGTAGAAAATTAATTTCTCTTGTTGAAATTTAACTGTTTTCTCAAAAATTTGATTTTTTTGTTGAAAATTGATTTTTTGAACTGAAAATTCAACTAGTTCGGATTTAGTGAAAATTTGTCGTTCTTAGTTACAAATTTATGCTTTTTATTGAAATCTACTTTTTGTAGTAGAAAATTAAGATTTGTTGAAAATTCGGTTTTTTTGTTGAAATTAATTTCTTTTTACCTGAAAACTTAAATATTCCATTTTTTATTGTACATTTACCTTTTTAGTTGCAAATTCATCTCTTTCATTGAAAATTGAACTATTTTGTTGAAAATTCATTTTTTTTTTGTGAAAAATAAATTTTTAAGTTGAAAATGTAACTATTCTATTTTTGGTTAAAAATGTATCTTCTTTAGTGGAAATTTCAATTATTTGGTTGAAAATTCATATATTTTGTTAAAAATTTGCCTTCCTTGGTAGAAAATTCATCTTTTTGGTTACAAATTCATTTTTTGGCAAAGAATTCCACTATTTAGTCAAAAAATAATCTACTTTGTTCAAAATTGAATAATTCTGTTAGAAAACATATATTTTTCTGGTTGACGATTCTTCATTTTAGTTGAAAATTTAACAAATGCATGCATTTTGTTGAAAAATTTGTTTCTTAGAAATTTAACTAGCTTGTTCTTAAATCGTTGTTTCTTGGTTGAAAATTTATTTTTTAACTAAAAATTTAATAATTCCAGTTGGAGATTCACAATTTCATTTAAAAATTTATCTCTTTGCTAAATATAAATTTTTTCCCTTATATTTTAACTATTTCAGTTTTGGTGGAAAATTTTTAATTGTTATTAGAAAATCCATATATTATAATTCAACTATTTGGTTGAAAGTTTATCTTATTATGTTAAAAATTCAACAATTTTATATAAAAAGTAATCTTTTTTGGTTGAAAATTCGCGTGAGTCTAGTTTAGACAGAGTAATCCACTATAATTGTATGTACTCCAGAGTAATTCTACACAGTAAATTCCAGGGATATTTTTCATCTGAGGTTCGATAAAAATGTTGCAAACAATTGACCACTACAATCATTCGACGTCAGATAATTTTGATCCACCTCCTGATAAAAATTATCCGACGTCGGAAAACTATACTTTGCAATTGTTTGCAACGTTTTCATACAACTTTAGGTAAAAACATATTTCTAAGATTTACTGTATATGCAGTCTGAAGTAATCTCAGGAAATCCAGAGTAATTCTGTATATTGAGGTAATCCACGGTAATTCGACATAACCCTTGGTAATCCACCTCCGCTGGACCGCCTTTTTAGGAGTTGTTTCCCCCTCGTGTTTTGCTACCTTTGAAATTTTGTAGAATTCAAGTCAAAATTATATAGAAAGTGAATTAGAATTCATGTCGAGTTTATGTAGAAATTCCGTAGAATCATTCTACGCAAATTATATGGAGTTTTTTCACCTGGGACGTCCGGCTTCTCATTGGGACGCGCCGTTCCTTCGACAAGAGTTTTCTCGGAGATGGTTGCTTCTTCCTAAGCACTTTTTTCACGATTCAAAAGAGCTTGATAATATCATGGGAACCTTTTTATTTAATTTAAAAAAATTAAATGCGTTAACGTTATACAATTTTTTGTGTCCCCGTAAAACTCGGGTTTTGGCATTTATGCTTCCTTATCCAAGCATTCGCACGTAAAGGACGTCCTCGACGTTGGGGTTGTAGGCGACGTGAAAATGCGTCCGAATTACCGTAGTCGAGAACGAAGTCACAGCACCGTATACGGTCGTCACCTCGTTATTTTTGATTTACAACTTTAACGAGATCAAGCACATGTATACATCACGTGTAAGTGAAAAGCGTCGTGTCCTACCGCACATCATCGCATCGTCTCGCAGGACCAGGTTTTTAATCGTGATTAATGTACGTACATTTACAGAGAAAAGGATGCTTCAAATTTTACATTCTCATCGTGTAAGGGAAACCACCTTACAGTAGATAATGATTTACAGTGGATAATCTTAATTAACTGGAAAATTGGTAAGAAATGTTGATTTTATTATAAGATTTCGGCAAGAATACTATCTTTTCTGACGAAATTTCATTGAAATATTATAATTAATTAATGTACAAGAGAAAAACATTTTTGTGATATGTTTATATATTATGATAAAAGTTTAAAGCCTAATCAACAAAATATATTGACACAAACCGTGCATAACTTATTATTGATCAATATTTGAGAACATATTATTTGACGTTACATTTTCCAACAGTAGATAACCACCAGTAGGTGATCGAAAATTTGCGAAAAATTTCACTGTCAAAATTGGTATCTCTGCAATGGACTCGCATTTGTTTCAAGTTAGAGTTTGTGTTTGTGTTTTTTTTTTTTTTTAATTTTCAAAGGTTTTAAATTCCAGTTTTTGTAAATAATTATCTAAAAAAGTGTAAATTTGTAGACTAAGTTATATCGAAATTTAGCTCTCTTCTGTGATCACACGTTAGGTTAAATGATGTGAAGGTTAAACATCTCGCACCAAACGTACCAGTGTCACTGAATACCAGAGATGAGAAAATGTCAAGAAAATCTTTTATAATATATCGTAAAAGATTTGTAGTCTCAGCTGATATTTACTCAATAAACTTATTTCAATTGTAGGAGACTAATGATAAATAGTAATTATCAAGAATTGAATATTCTATCATGGATAGGAGCAATACCAGAAACGATTATTTATTGATGGATACAGGTGTCAAAATTATACCCCTGACAAGGACCAATAGAAATATTTATTACAGCTAATTAAATATCTTCCTAATTTTTTTCTATGGAAATAGGTAATTTAATATGTAAGCTTTATTTAAATACGAACATCTTTCTTTCTTTTTGCAAACTGATGCAGATGAACACTCTTAAAGTTTTTTCTATTCGCGAAATTCTCAGATCATGCTTTGCCAAAATTCATAAAATGTACTCAATTTTTGCTTTCTTGTAGAGGAAGCTTGGTAACGATGACCATTTTCGAACTTCATTTTTTGACATATCTTGACATAAATCGACCTCAGGAATCCAAAATAAGGTTTTTAAAAAATGTCCTTGTTTGTCCGTGTTCATGTGTGTCAAAAATTCTCTTTTCATGTTGATTCTAAGATAAGTTGAGCTGGGGTAATTTCTCGTTACGTTCAGAGCCGGATCAGATAAGAATAATTTTTTTAAATATTTTTCTCGGAAGTCGTTTTAGGTGTAAATTTGTTTGCAGTTTGCATTATATTCAAAAAAAAATTATACCTAGACTTTGATGAAATACATACTTTCTATCAAAAAAGGTTGAGGTTAATTCATTAAATATTGTGAGAATGACAAAAAATTAAATTCAGAAATTCGAAATTTTTATTACAGTATTGGCGTTGATATATGGGGTGCTATGTAATTGGCATAATTTGACAGAACGTATATGGCTATCTGCAAACACAAAATTTCATTTCTAGGAGCTTTTTAAATTTTAAATTTTTTGTTTATCATTCTTTCTTTAATATTAGGAATATAGCAGCATAATGCGTTTCAAGTTTTTTTATTTTGATGAGATAAATCTATTGATGTATTTATAAACACTCTATGACCAAATAAAATTATAATATATAGAGATTTGTCAACTTTCTTAACGTTTATAATAGAAAAAAATTCTCTATTTTTGACATACACAAATATTTTAACTATCTCGTTTAGATTGAATGAATATATTGAACTATATAAACACCTTTAATGATCTATGATTATTGAAAAATTAATAATAATAAGCAATAATACATAAAAAATAAAGGATAAAAAATAAATAATTAAAATCCGCAGACCAAATCCCCTATTCCATCCATATCCAAAACCCTATTTTCCATTATAAATATTAATTAAAATAAATCCAAAACAGTCTTTTACGAGGTAGCACAGTGCTTATGAAATTATGACAATTAAACATACACCATACAATGGACATGTTCAAACTACTTTGCAGCAATTTTTTGCATTATAGAAACTGTATTTAAGAGTATTCTGTTGTAGATATCCTGCAAAAGCCATTAAAAAAATTTCATCTTCGAGTTGACTAATCATCCAGGTTTGAACAAGTTTTACCAAGGTTGGTCGAAAACCCCGATTTTTTGAAACTCAAAACGTAATATTACGGAAAAGTTGTCCTTTGGGAAGACAAATCGCGGCGAACAAAATTTTGAAATCGGTCAATATCTTCCGGTCGTACATGGCTTTCAAAATTAGAAATTCTATTTTTCCCAGTTAGGATTATTTGAAAACGCGCAAAAGAACACTTTTTTTTGGATTTTGTTAATTGCTCATTTTTTCAAAAAATTGGAAACTTTAGGCTTGAATGTTCTTCAGTTTAAACCAAAAAAAAAACATGAAGTTTTATTAATAGCATGAAAACAAGTTTTTTTCGTCACATCAAACTCACGAAAAAATCCAGATTTTTTGCAATTTTTAACGATTCTCTCACCTTGCAGAACATGAAACAATTTTGTCGTATGTTAATAAAATAATGGCATGTTTCTTTGATTCCATTTGATGAAATTTAAGGTACCGAATTTTTATTTTTATTCAAAGAAACGTCCAATTGACCAAATCGCATTTAAAAATAATTCTGAAATTAACCATTTTTTTAATTATATTTTTTTTTTCATTTCTAATTTCATATTATTTTTCGCTGAAAAAACTGTTCTCATAACAAATGCGTCATAATTTTTTAGCACATAGAAAATTGGTCAAAAAATTTGTCTCCAATTTGCTTCCTAAGAGGCACCTTTTTTGCGCCATTACGTTTCAAGCTTAAAAAATTAGGTTTCGCAGAAATTTTTGTTCTATAATTAGAAAAATACGTGTCGACGAATTTTTCCTAAAAAAACATATTATTGTCGCCAAGAGATTTTACGACTTCAAGTGTACTTACCTGTTTCAGCGAGAAGAAAAAAATTATTTTTTATAACAATTACTGTGGGTTGAGTTGGGCGGAAAAAGCAATTTTTTTTCAATTCCAAAAATCCACGGAACCTGAAAGCTTATAAAGGCTTCAAGTGGTTTATTCTAAAAGCACAGAGTCTATGTTATTGCAAAACTATATGAAATAATAAAAATGAATAATTAGATTCAAAAGACTACATATCTTCACGAACACTGACTGATTTATTAGCTTTATTATTTATTTTGTTCTGTTTTTTAATTGTTTGACAACTTTCTGCTATAAGGTTTTATACTATGCAATAGTAGGAATATGGTTTAATATATTTTAAACAATTTAAATAGTAAAATTAGTTGCGAATTATGGCAAAACTTTGACCGAGAAGTAAAAAACAAACGAAAAAAAAGAAAAAAGCTATCAAATCTTTAATTTTTCTGAGAAGCACGTGCAGATAATTCTGGCCATAACTCAGTGAAGAATGAAGCTTTTTTCATCCGTTGGTCTTATTTTAAAAGTTGTATTTTGCTAAAAAAACGTGTGATTTTATTAGATTTTTAATGCTATTTTCATAGATTGGAAGGGTATTTCAAACGAAGAAAAACGTACATTTTAGACATTTTGGATCAGTTTTAGTGGAATTATGGACACTTGTGTATTAAATTATTATTTTTATTATTCAGGATATGTTGTTAATAATATTGACTATAAGTTATATTATGCAAGAATCATCAGAATTTATAAATGTATCAGGTACAAAAAAAATTCTGCGTTGTTTGCTGTTTAAAATTTCAATATGTTTGCGATAGCCGAATCAGTTTGTTATCCGACTACAATTTTAAAAATAAACTACTTGTAGCATACAAAAATATTTAGGCGCCGTGGATTCTTGGGAATAAGAAAATTTGCTTTTTCTCTCACCTTACTGTGGATGCAATTTCTTCCAAGTTTATTCTCTCCTCCTTTACACAATTTTAGAAGAATTAACCATCTTGGATTTTTTAATTATTCTCACATTTTTTAACTATTGCTCCATGCTTATAAAATATATTCTCACCTAAAATTCTTTAAAGAAGAAAATGAGTCCTCGTTCATCAAAATCGGATCATTTTTAAGGATTCAACTTTTAAAAATTCATTTAATTTTGACCTACAGTAATTGCTACGAAAAAAATCAACAAATGTAATAAAAAAATTGAAATTTTTCAAACAAGAATAATATTTGAGTAAATTTAATGATTGTTTTTTAATTTTTTGATTTGACTCTTATCCTTCTTTAATAAACAAATTACAGAATTATTTTATATAACACTACTTGCATTAGAAGAAAAATTGAGACACAATGTTCTCTTCATTTTTCACCTTATCTTATATTGGAGAAACTTGAAGTATCTCAGCTGATTAAAATGCAGCCAACCATTATATCTTTTATTGTATCATAACATAGTTTGAATGTACGTGTATAAATTTGAAAACATTGTCTTGCGTTTCCTCACGATCCAATGCATAAACAGATATGATTCATTTTCACCTGCAGTATTTTCGTATAAATTCGAAAATCTCACATTTATTTCTTATTTAGGAGTACACATCTCGTGAAGTTAACACATCAATAACAACCAATCCAAGGCGTTTCAATCTCATTAAGGAGTTTTAATCTGATCAAGGAGTCAAAATGTTCTGCTCTCTGCAAGTCACCTTCTCAGTCCTCATCATTCTTCTGACTTCAGAGGTATATTTTCTTCAATGAAAAGTGTAATTTTTCAAGATTTGAATTTGTAAGGTTCAAAGGTCGCGTGCATTTAAAATAAATGTTCCCAAAAGTGCCTGCCTAAAATGTAAATCTAAATAGAAATAAATTTTATCTTTTTAAGAAGTTAAGTGAATATAAAAACTTATCGATACAGTAATAATTAATTAAATTGATTATTTTCAATACTATAAATATTATAAGTCGTTTGATGATTAAAATTTTCAATTACGAAAATATCAATTGTTTACGCTTGAAACAGTTAAAAAAACCGAAAACACCTTTGGATTCATCTTTAAAACAATTTTTTAAACAATTAAATCATCTTTTAATAATTTTAAACTTTGCAAAGTATGATCAACACTTTTATTGGATTCTTAGTTTTTTTATCATGTTTTGCAATGTTTGAAATTATTGAAAAAGTATGTAATTGTTTAAAAAATAGTTTTAAGAAAAAGGTGCACCTAGATATTTTGGATACTAATACAAAGTTTTTTTTGAGTTTTTCGATCAAACCACTCGTTCTCTTATCATGCATTGTAAAGTTGGAAGTTATGCATAAATGACTTCATTGTTTAAAAAATGGCTTAGAAAAACAAAAAAGGCGCACCTAGATATTTTGGAGACGAATCCAAAGGCAGTTTCGATTTTTGGATCGAACGCTTAGTTTGTTTATGAAAATTGCAGAACGTTAAAAAATGATTCAATTGTTTAAAAAATGGTTTAAAAAAGCACACAGATATTCTGGAGATGAATCTGAAGGTGTGTTCGGTTTTTCGATCAGACCCTTCGTTTTTTTATCATGCTTTGCAAAGCTTAAAATTATTAAAAACATATTTAATTTTGTGGAAAATGGTTTAAAAAAGGCGCACTCATATAGTTTGGAGACGAATATAGAGGTGTTTTCGGTGTTTCTATCAGACGCTATTACGTTTATTTAAAAAAGTTTTTTTTTGGATTTGTTACAATCATTTGAAGATTACCTGCGAATTCTCAAAAATTGTCAGAAAGCTTTTCAAAGAGCAGTATTTTCCGAACGAACACAGTTTTTTGGGATTTTCGTTTTTTATTAGATGTGGAAATTCTTGGTCTGGTAATTAAATCCAATAAAGTTTAAAAAGTTTGAAAAATGATGAAATTACGGTTATTTTTCTAAAATTAATGAATTTGAAATTTCAAAAAAATCCCAATTTATTACATTTTAATTTTTTCAGGAAATCGCTGCTAATATATACTGAATATTCCGCAAGTTTCCCTCTTAGTAAATCTCTGCTTCATATTAAAAAAAAAAAAACACATTTTGGAAAAATGGAATTTTCGCATTTTTTCGTAAACAATGAAAAGTACCAAAAATGTTTAGATAAAAGATTCCACATCCAAAAAAGTTCTACAAAAAATATCTCTTGGTCTTTTGTGATAATTTGCATTATTCAAAATTATATTTAAGAAAAAGTGTTCTTGGCTTCAGAACTGGTGAAGCCCCTATAAAATTGATGAGATGCCTTTCTTATAAGCAGCATCTGTAAACAAAATACAAGGAAAAATAAGAAGGGGAGCTTTCCAGAAAATCTTGTTCATTTTTTTTTATAAAATTTTGAAAGCATGAAAATATGATTTTCAGAAAAACTATTACGAGATATTTAGTACATATTGTCAGCTATTTCTCAATGAACAAACAATTGTTAATGCGGGGTTTTTGAGAAAATCCACTTTCAACAATTTTAGAAAAAGAGAGGCACTTCTGCCATTTTTCAAAATTTTGAAATTTTGTAAATTCTGCATTTTGAAGAAACTTTTTGGCAATTCTTGAGAATTTGCAGGTAATCTTCGAGTGATTGGAATACATCCAAATTTTTTTTAATAAACTATAAAATACGTGTTCCTTTATTTTCACCATAGAATGATATATCCAAATACCAAATCATTTAAGTTTTTCGTGAGAGTGCAGAGAGAGAGAGAGAGAGAGAGAGAGAGAGAGAGAAGAGAGAGAGGAAGAGCATATATGTATGCTTGCTTAGCGTGGCGGTAGACTTCCGTTCGTTCATTTTTTTTCAATTCACTCCCGTCCCAAAAGAATTTTCACTTCAATAAAGAAAAAGGCGCACCTAGATATTCTTGAGATGAATTTAAATGTGTTTTCATTTTTTCGATATGCCGTTTAGTTTGTTTATAATTAATTACAAAAGTTTGAAATCTAATGGTATAGGAAACTTCAGGATCGTAATTTTCGTCATCTAAAGAAGAAATATATAAAAGCTTATGTGTCGAATCTATTTTTCAATATCTCTTTGACGAAAATCTTAAGGTGCTTCTAAAGGCTCGGGGTTTCTCAAGATCCATGATACGTCTACGAGGATGAATTGTTTAATGTAACATTTTTACCACATAATCTTAAAGCAATTATACCGGTTTAATAGAGCTTTTTCGGGAAAACGTTCTGGTTGTTTTTTTGTTGTAGTTGAAAATGTAGTGTTTTTGCGCCTGTAAAATGCAACACACTGGCTGTTTTGTATGCCTGGCTGCAGTCACCCGGTCTAGTTTCAATATGCACAAAAATCTGTGAGTATCCTATCTTTGTAACTTAGAGGAATATATACTATATATAATGTAATAATATAATATAATACAATAATAATATAATATCTTCCTTAATGCTGTTAAGGAATTTCTTATCAGAGAGTGATGGCTAACGCAGATTTCGAAATAATAAATAATTAACTATTAATAAATTAGAAAAGAAGATATTTTTCGAATATTTGTAAAGGCCTCATAAAGAATTTGGGTACGTTCATTTTGAAAAAAAGTTCTTTTATTAGGCTGTTGGTTATAAGAGGTCTTACCTCAGAATTAAATCACATGATTTCATTATATAAACACTAGAATGAAATGCTTTTTTATATACTAAGCAATACTTCTTTTTTTAATAAAAGTGTGAATGCAGGAAGGAGAATTTTTCAATATTATAATTATCGTTTTCAATGAATTTTTCGAGTGGTAACCTCAATAAGTAACGTGAACATTTGAAAATTTGATATTACGCAAAAATTATTTGAGTAAACTGTTTTCCCTCCTCATGCACACTTCTAGTGAAAAAGGAGTACCACTTGGTATTTAAAAAAAAATAAATAAAAAATATTTACTATTCTAAATTATTATCATTTATTAATTCCTCACTTTGAACTCTGCGTTAGCCATCACTTACTAATGAGAACTTTCTCACCAGCAATAAGGAGCAAATTATATTATTATAGATCACTGAACAATTATTAGATATTATTATTGTGTTATATTATTACATTATATATTTCTCTAAGCCACGAAAACAGGGCTATGTCCTGTTTCGATATGATTCTCAGCTAGTGCTGATTGCGTGAAATGTTTAGCCTGACTTTACTCTCATGTTTCCTTCTTCTTGTGGCAAAGTCTATATTGGAAAAACCGGGAGTGCGGTGAGCCAACGTGTGAAGGAACATGAGAGTAAAGTCAGGCTAAAACATTTCACGCAATCAGAACTAGCTGAGCATCATATCGACAGAGTACATAGCATTCTATTTGACAAAACAACCGTCATCGCAAAAACTTACAATATTTTTCCAAGAAAACATAGAGAAGCAATGGAAATCTTAAAACACTCTAATAGCATCAATAGGGACAATGAATATAATGCCAATCCGATTCAGATTTTCGTGCTTCCGGGTTTAAAAAAAAGACTTGATTGGCTAATCAAGTTTGACCAGTCCTCACGATGGGGCGCTCTGGCCAATCACAGGCATCGTAGAGAATGTATATAAGAACAACATAACCTGAAGAAGTGAACTGCAATGTTCACGAAACGTCGGCAAGATTCGTAGTTCTGCACACGATTGCAACCCGAAAAATTTCTTTTAAATTTATTATTAAAAGGCCAAATTTACCAAATTTGTCACGGCTTAGTCTTCGATCTTGAATAATTAAATACATCATACTGTTGCCAAAATTCGATGTGAACCTCAAGGTATAATTTAATTGGGAACGTGCCGCACTTGTATTGAATCTGGAATATGACTTCTTCTCTTGGAGGAAAAACGCTCACGTTTCATTGAATGGTTTACCTAATATACGATTTGTACGCGGAATATGACAGTAGAATAGAGTCTTGTACTGTAAAAGCAATCAAACGCAAATGCAGCAGCTGGCGCAAAGGCAATGGTTGGTTTCTATGTGAGACCGAGCATTAGTCGTAATCAAGATCGACTGTGAACTCACAGCTAGGATAACGATAATATGCAGGTACTTGTTGCACCGGATGCTGCCTGCTTCGATCAGTGCTTATGTGAGCTTTACGAAAACTTATTTCTTTAATCCACAAGCTCGTTTCGAATAATTGCACAAAAGCAACACCATACGTTTAAGGGTGAAAATAAAAAAATCAACACAATTAGCTAAGAAACTTTTGTTTAGAAAAAGTATCCTGTATTCAAGTACAAAATTTTTTTTCATTAGTGCTAACCATAATGATGATGGAAATAGTGATACGTGAGATTAAGAAGGGTAATTTGTGAGGGATGGATCGGATGGGAAAAAACTCTCCTAAGTGGAAAATTGTTCACAAAAAAAGTGCAAAAAACTAAAATCATTTTTATAGGAACCTAAAAATAACTTCAATATATTACAACAATAAATTACACGAAAGTACAACTGTTCTTTAATATTCGAACGAATTTCGTACTTTTTTGTGTATCCTGTTGTATTTTGTTGCAGTTTTGATTTCCTACAAGAATTTATAAAAAAACTTTGAAGAAATCGTAGTACAGTGGCAGATAATACTAATTGTTATTGAACATCAAAAAACTTAAGTTTTTAATTTCGTAAGAAGCTCTAAACGTAAGTTTAAACAGAGATGCCTTTTTTGTGCTAGCAATAATTTGCACATCTTAATTAAAAATTAACTAATTGCAAAACCCTAAACATTTGTCACCCTTAGTCAAAAAAGAACAATTTTTTGGCTGAAAAATCTATAAATTCCTATCTATTCTTGTAGTTGTAAATTCTGATACATGTACTTTTTTTGCGAATTCTGCTAGAAACTTAAAATTATAATAAAACACGACAATATACAAGAAAGTACATTTGCCGAAATAATAGAAAAAACAAAATATTCTTTGTAAAATCTTGTAAATCTTGTAGTAATCTTGTGTAGTGAAGATTTTTAATTTTTCACAATAATTTACGTAAAATTAAAAGTGTTTTTATGTCGTAAAACGCCCAAATTGAAAAAATTAGTAAAAATTTATACCAATTTTTGAATTGCAGTAATTTTTACTTCATTGTTATTTTCTTTTACTTTTCTACAAGAAAATTCACACAAAATCAGGTATTTGTGTCTAATTATATTTTTTATTCAATTTTGTATCTACAATTTGGTAAAAGTTTTAACAAAAAGTTACAGTTGTAGAAATGTTGTACTTTATTGTCACAATTTTTTCCACCATGGCTCTTTCATCTTGCAATCTCTCATTTTGCAATCGCTATAACACCGTCGACCACCACACGATTATCACACCACCATCAGCCACCGCACGGCCATTACACCACCGTCCCCCACCGCACGACCACTACCCAAAAACGCGGTCCAGAGGCCAAATTATATCTAGCTTCAAAATACCATTTGATTTTACACTACACTTTTAGACATAATGCAGGCAATAAAGCGCTTCACCTTCATTACAAACACGGCTAGCCTCGATTAAGTTCAACCCAAAAGTACTTGCATAACCAGTTTTTTTTACGTGTTTCAGTGATGCCCCCGATCATTTTAAGCCAAAAAAGACAAAAAAATTACTACGCGTTTTTGAGAAAAAAGAGTTTTTTATTTTTAGCTATTAAAAATCTCATTTTTCTCGAAAACGACGCAAAATATGAATATCAGTTTATTGTTTAAAATTGTTTCTCTTCCAAATATCTATAAAATTATACCCTTACCAGATGTTTATTTTGCATCGTTCAAAAAATTTTCCAAAGGGATAGACAAAATCAATAAAAATCAACTAAAATAGCACTTATTTTAAAGGACCTAAACATATTATTTTTAAAACGCCTGTTTTTAGTTCACTGACTATTTTAAGAACATGTACCATGAGATTATTAAGGTTCCTGAACTTCAAAGTAAAGAAAAATTGGTTTTTATCTCTAAAATTGAAGAAATATAATTTTTAACGATTCAAAATCTCATTTTTCTCGAAAACGAAACAAGATATGAATAGAAATTTATAGTTCCAAATTGTTTCCTTTCCTGAAATCTACGAAAATGTACCCTTACCAGATAATCTTGTTTATTTTAACCAACATTTTTAAACGAAATATTAACAATCTATTAAAGCTAAATTTATTTGATATTTAAAAAAAAATTTTTTGGTTAAAACAAACAAGATTATCTGGTAATGGTACATTTCCATAGATTTCAGGAAGGGAAAGAATTTCAGGAACCTTAATAATCTCATGGAACATATTCTTTACACAGTCAGTGAACTAAAAACAGACGTTTTCAAAAATATAATGTTAAAGTTCTGTAAACTTCATACTAATTTATTTGATTTTTATAGATTTTGTCTATCTTTTAGGAATAATGTCTTGAATTATACAAGATAAAAATCTGGTAAGGATATAATTTCATAGATTTTAGGCAAGTACTTTTGGGTTGAACTTAATCGAGGCTAGCCGTCACAAAAAATTTCCCGTATTTGTTTACAATTATAGTGACCGATTAGAGACTCAAGTAGATGGGTTCGCCCGTCGGTGACAATAAAGAAATCTTTTTTGGTGAGTAACTTCACTCACATCTATGAAAATAATTTCACGCCGGGTGACAAAATAATTAACGACAACAATTTACTTCCGAAGCTTAATGTTACTTACCTACTACTGAACTAGCAATTTTTTTAAATAAGAAAATGAATTTATAGATGAATTATATTTGATTACAGTTGTTTCACTACTGCTCAGCCGATGAACCGGTGATGCCTCAACCAGCTGCAGTTCCAGTTCCAGCTCCTGGTTTTCCTGGAAGTGGACCTCCACAATTTGGACAATTTGGAATTCCCCCGGAAGTCGCCAGCCGTGTGATGGAACAAATGCAAAACATGAATTTAGGACAACAAATGCCTAGACTTACGCAACCACTTATCCAAGCGATGAGGAATGTGATTCTCAGTATCGAACAGCTTCAATCCGCAATGGGAGTATTAGAAAACGCACCAGTACCAAGCCCATAAAATCCACCACTCTGACCGAGCCAATACAACTAAACTGATTTTTTCAGTTTTCTCTGCTAATTCTAAGAAAAATATGCATTTATAACAAAAAAAAGGTCAATCAACGAAATTGTGTGTGTGAATATATTTGTTTGATTTCAAAATAAAGTTTGCTCAAGTGAAAAAAGCCCAAGTATTATTTTGATTCGTTTTTTTCATTTCAGTGAATTTTTGCTGATTTGATCAAATATTTTGTTGATTAAACCCAATGTTTTGAATAAATGCAGCAAATTATTTTCCTCTGATTAAATTAGCCAAAACTTTTGGTATAAAATCACAATCTTCGTAATAGATTTTTTTTCCTATTTAAGGATTGTATGTAACATAATCTTATGACTGAAATAAGTAATTTGTTACGCTCATCATTAACTTATTCCGACTTTCTTTTTCCGTATGCGACATAAATTATTATAAAATAAAAAATTGACTTGATACTATTTTTCTTGGTTTCATTAGAGGGATTTACAGATTTGAAATAAATTCTAAATCAATTTGAGGACATAACTTTCCACATAAAAGTATATGGTTTTAGTATTATGCTAATTAGGTTTTGCATGGTATTGTTCAATTATGATTGTCTGATAAACGTAGCTATGATGAATTCATGACTCATCACTGATTGTTCATTGATGCTCATATCGTGCCAACAATGCACTTAACAGTAATTAATTTTCAGTTCTGTTTTTGGATATACTAAAAATCGAAGTTAAAATATTTCAATTACACAAACTTTCTTTAGAAAAAATCGTCAGATTTTCCATAGACCTTTTTATATGAGAGGCCGTTCAGAAACTACGTTACCAATTTGAGAGGATTGGGGGGGGGGGTGTCAGCTGAAGTAAGGTTACAAACTTGGATGAGTATTTAAATTACTTAACGGATTAGAGGCCCTCTCCAATACCACCTCACCCTGTAGCGAACCTTGACAAAATATTTCTGCCCCCCCCCCAATCCTCTTAATGTACGTAAGTTATATTTTCCAGAAATAATAAAATTTTCTACTTACGATAATACATGATTTGCGGGGTGACAACTTCAGTTTCAAAATTCCCTGATTTTTCCCTGACCAATTTTTAATTTTCCCTGACCATTAACATTCAAATACTAAAATTTTAATCTTGTAATATTTTTTAAAACTAAAAAAATTACTTTTTTACCATAGAAGATGATTTTCTAAGAAAATACTTAAATTTTCAACATAATAATGAAATTTCCATTAAAATAATTGAATTTTCAACCCAAAAAGATAAATTCTTATCAAGAAAATGTAATAGTTGATATTTCAACAAAAAAGAATAAAATTTTAATTTGTTGAAAATTCGTCTTTTTAGGTTTGAAATTCATTTTTTTTCTTCCAATTTTATTCTTTGTTGTTGAAATATCAATCCTTAAGCCAGAAGACGAATTTTCTGTACAAAAATTAAAATTCCAACCAAAAAATATGAATTTTAAGCAAAAAAAGTAATTTTAAACCAAACAGTTGCATTTTCATCCAAGAAATATAAAATTTCTGTTAAAACAGATGCATTTTTTTACCAACGAGACAAATTTTCAAAAGAAATATTTGAATTTACATCCAGAAAAGATTTTAGTTTGACTTTTCAACAACAGAATAATTATGAGTCTTGAACAAGAATTAAATTTTCTACGAAGATACTTTAATTTTTAACCCAAAAAGACGAATTTTCAACCAACTATTTGAATTTTCAACTCAAAAAGATTTCAGTTAACTTTCCAACACACGTAGTTGAATTTTCAACAAAACAGTTGAATTTGCAACCAAAGAGGATAACTTTTAAGCAAAATATTGTAGAATTTTCAACTCAAAAATTGCATTTTTATCCAAGAAAAATGCTATTTATACTAAAATAGATGAATTTTTTAATTGAAAATAGAAATTTTGAAAACAATAGTTCAATTTTTATTCAAAAAAGATTTCAGTTTGACTTTTCAACATCAAAATATGAGTTTTAAATAAAATGTAAGCTTTCCACTAAGATACTTGAATTTTCAACCCAAAAAAGAAGAATTTTTAACAAAATATTTACATTTTCAACTAAAAAGGATGACTTTTCAAGAAAATTGTTAAATTTTTAACAGAACAGTTGCATTTCAATCCAAGAAATATGCAAATTCCACTAGAAAAGGTGGATTTTTAACACCAAAACAATTATGAATTTTATCAAAAAGTAAATTTTCTACGAAAATTTTTGAATTTTCAGCCCAAAAAAACGAATTTTCAACAAAACAGTTGAATTTTCAACCAAAAAGGATAACTTTTTAAGAAAAATTTTTGAATTTTTAAACAAATAATAAAATTTATATCTGAAAAGATAATCTTCAGGAGAAAGCAATTGCAATAAAAGAAATATAAATACAAAGTGAATAAATTACTAACAAGAATATTATTAACCTATAATCTTTTATAAACGGAATAAAACCATTTCAAATTAAAATTACAAAATTTCAAATTTATTCTACTTGACAGTTATTTAAAGTTATAGAAATTCCCTGACTTTTGCAAGACTCTTTTTTTAAATCGCTGACTTTTTCCGGACCAAACAAATTCCTTGACTTTTTTTAAATTGATGTTCGCCAGGTTGGTTTGTACGTATTTACGTTTTACGCAATTTAAGTACGGCTCCTAAGGTCTATTACGTTTCCTGGTTATACATTTTAACATAGCTTGCAAATTTCACGAAAGAAGGCCCTTAAACGGTACAGTTCAATAATAACTTCATAAGTTTAAGAATTAAATTAATATTTTAGACCACACACCCTTTCCTTTATTTCCTTCTTTTCTCATTGTTGAAGAATTTTTCTTTATTTCCCTGTTTTCAAAAAACTTAATACACGTTTTCTCGTTTTTTCTCTTAAATACGAACTGAATTAATAGAAATAAATAAAATCCAACTATTTCTCGGTGAAAAGTCTACTATTATATTTGTTGTCGAAAATTGAACTCCTTAGTTAAAGGCTAAACTACTTTGTTAAAAATTCATTTTTTTAATTGAAGGTTCACCTCCTTGGTTAAAAATTTAACTATATTCTATTTTTATAAAATTATTCTTCGTGGTTAAAAAAGATATTTTGGGATGAATTTTGAACTCTTTCATTGAAAATTCAATTTTGTTTGTTTGAAGATTCATTGTTAGCTGAAAATTCATCCCTATGGTTGATTCAAATATATTTTTTTGAAAAATCGTGTTTTCGGTTAAGAATTAATGTTTTAAACTAAAAATGTAACTATTCCATTCTAAGTTAAGAATGGAATAGTTTTTTTTATTGAAAATTCATCTTTTCTAGTTGCAGATTCCACTATTTGGTTGAAAATTTATTTTATTTTTTTAATTCGTCTTTATTTGGTAAACAATGAATTTTCTTGCTTAAAAATTCGTCTTTCTTGATTCAAATAAACTGTTTTCTATTTCGAATTAAACTATTCCGAATTGAACTATGAGAAAACCATTTGGTTGAAAATTAGTCTATTTTTATGAAAATTTTACTATTTGGTAGAAATTATTCTTTTGTTGAAAAATCATATTTTTGGGTTGAACATTCAACTGTTTTGCAGATGATTTGTCTTTTTGGCCTCAAAATTTAACAGTTTTTTTTTTAATTCAACTATTTGGTAGAAAATTCATGTATTTTGTTGAAAAATTGTCTTTTTGGTTAGAAAATTAATCTTGTTTGTTGGTCATTCATCTTCTTGGCTGAGGAATCAACTATTTCGTTACAAATTCATCTTTTTTCGTTGAATTCAAGTGGTTGAAAATTAATTTTTTTTTCGTTGGAAATTAATGTTTTAAACTGAAAATTTGAAGATTTTCTTTTTAGTTCGAAACATATATTTTTTTAGATGAAAATTCAACTGTTTAGTTTAAAATTCACTTTTTAATTGAAAAATCGTCTATTTATATGAGGATTCAACTATTTTGTTAAATTTTTTTTCACTCAATTCAACTGGTTCAAAATTCGCCTTTTGGTGAAAAATTCATCTATTAATCGACCTTTTGGATTAAAAATTAATCTTTTGTGGTGGAAAAGTTCTTGAATGAAAATTCATCCTTTTTGTTGACAATGAACTTTTTTGTTCAGAACACAACTTTTTGATTTATACATTGAACTGTCTTCTAGAACATTCGGTTTTTTGGCTTGAAAATTAAACTCTTTCGAGTTGAATTTTAATCTTTTTTGTTTTAAGATTCCACTGTTTTGATCAAAAAGCATTTTGTGGTCAAAAATTCAATCACACGGAAAAAATTTATCCGTGAAGAAGTCACGAACTTGTAGCTAGG
>CAKNYM010052348.1:49289-69923 GCA_932195095.1 Andricus curvator | reverse complement strand
TAGATTAAATACCAAAAAATACTTTTGGCTAGAAGAATAGCACACTTCAGCAATCCTACTTTCTATCTAGAATAGTATCCTAGTACAAAATTACCAAATAGTTTTATCCTTCTTTTCGATTATTAGATTATTGTATTTATTGATAATAATAATATTGTGATAGTGCAAAGGCTAGCCTAAATAACTAGAAATATGTAAACTTTTATAATAATGTATTAATCGTATATTTGTATTAAAAAATTAAAGCAAATATATTCTCTTATATCAGAAGTATGCAATATCGCATGACATTCCTAATCAATCGTTGTTGTTATATTATTGTGTAGGTTAATTCCTTTTAGTATAGTTCTTTTATTATATACATATACCCGTGCAGAAATTGCCCCGGTTGGCCCTACTACAACAAGTTTTCTGGTCGGATCCCGGCCGGGCTACCCCTGTTTGGGTTTCATGGCCAGGAACCGGTCGGGAGCCGGCCGGGCTACATTTTTCTCGAATCACCTAGTCGGGAGCCGGCCGGTTACTGGCCGGGACAACCCTGGGTAGATTTCATGGTCGGGAGCCGACCGGGCACTGGTCAGGATACTTTTTTTTGTAGAAATTACACATTTTTCAAGAGCCGTGACATTATCAAAGACGTATTTACGGATACTAGATGAATTATTATCTGAAAAGTATAATTTAAAGATTTATCAGATCAGCAAAACAGAAACTAGCTTTTTGAATTCTTAAAAAAAAAAGATTTGATTTTTTTAAATGTTTTAACTTATTAAATAAAACTGTTATCGATTCTGCAATGTTCAACAGCAGATTTATTACAATTTTTATAATTTTCTCTATTTTCAGACAATTTTTAGTCTGTACACTTTCAAATTTACCGCCATGTCTGACGCCTTCTGCGCTGGCATCGGCGTAGACACTTGTAAGTTTCAGTTTCGAACCTCGAACGAGAATGCACGTGTCGTCTCCTCAAGTTCGCAAATAAAACCGCGATCCATAATTAAAATGAACCTTATTTCAGTAATCAGTTCGAAAACCCCACTTACTGCGTGGATAATTAGTATTTTTAATTAATTTATAGTGTTGTGTATTCATTTTTTTCCTTTCTTCCTTCCTAACCTCAAATCACCACGTGGTTTCCAAAATAAAACAATTGCTAGCAGATTCTAGCATCAATTATTGAAACTCTTCTTCAATTTCCTCACGAGAATTTATCAACTTGATTTGACATTTAAAGTTCACCGTATTCTTTACGATAAGCCTTAAAAGACAAAACAAGTTACCAATTTCTCGCCAGAAGCAACATTTTTTAACCGCTCTGTGGCCGGATTACCCGACCAGATCCCGGCCGGTATGAAAGCCGGAATCCGACCAGTTTACCGTGACGTTTTTAGCCGGATCCCGGCCGGTATCCCCGGCCAGCGCCCGGATTAAACTGGGGCTATCCGGCCGGCTCCCGGTCGGATCCCTGTTACCATTCCTACACGGGTATATATATATATATATATATATATATATATATATATATATATATATTTTTTGTATACCCAACAGCAACTACGAAAAAACATGGTCAGTTTTATATGCCTTTTCTGACTAATAATATTTGAGAAAAATGTATATGATAATTCTACCACGTAGTAGCAAATATCTAGAAAGCCAAATATAAATGTTAATCTTAAACTTATATATGCGTTCGTGGGCATAAAATAATGTACGTGACTTCGAGAGCTTTTCCTTAGCCAGTATGTCTGCCATAATGTAAAGAAAAGATATTCATTGTTTATTGTGAACTCTATCATGTATAAAACTCTATTTGGCAATTAATAAACAAAATTAAAAAAAAAAAAAAACATTAGTTCTCGTAAGATCACTGAAGTTAAGCATTGTTGGGCGCAGTTAGTACTTGGATGGGTGACCGTCCAGGAATACTGCGTGCTGTTGGCCCGTCGTGGTGGGCCTACATTGGTAGTAAATATCCACCTAGAAACACCACCCGAATCGGGTAGTGAGGCAATGAACTTTCGAGTTCGAACTGCTAATCAATTTTTTTTTTTTTTTTTTTTTATGTTAAGTAAATGAATTAATCATTCGTTTGTAACCCGTGTAGAAAATTATCAAGGCTGACTTGCGTACAGTTAGGGCTTTCCAGGCCCTAATCGGGTGCTGGCTAGTCCATCATATAATCAAACATTTTTCTAAGTGTCTAACTCAAATATTTTTCTGCACATTTCCGAAAGAAAAAAGAGTATTTAAAAGTACCAAAAATGAATATAGAAAAGAAACTAATTTTTATCGTCATTATATAGCCAGTAATTTTGGGCCCTAATCGGGTACTGGCTAACTCTACATAGCAAAACATTTGCTAAAGGTCTAATGCAAATATTTTTTTGTACATTTCCAAAAAGAGGTAGGGTTTTTAAAAGTGTCAAAAATGAAGATTGAACACTAAAAAAGTCTATGTCTTTCTCATGATCTTGTCAGTCCTTTCGGGTCCTAGTTGGTTTCTGGCTAGCTAGTCAGGACCAAAAAATTTGAAAGTTTCTTATTTGACTATTTTTTGCTACATTTCCGAAAAAAGCCAGGGTATTTAAAAGTATCAAAAATGATAAATTAAAGCTAGAATAAGATGAATCTTTTTGCAAATCATCTAGTCAGTCTTTTCGGACTCTAATCGGGTGCTGGCTAGTCTATCAGGACCAAAAATTGTTCCGAGTCTTTAATCAAAGAATTGTTCTCTCTATTCTGAGTTTCTTATAATGATTTTCCTAGAATTATAAAAAAAATATAAGACATTCATTGCGGCCCTATACCGAATTTCTTATAAAAAGTATTTCATACGGGTGTATCGATAACAGTGAGTTAAGAATCTGGTAAACAGTTTTCTAATTCTAGAAAAAGACTGTTAAACTAAAAAAAAATATACATACATACATTGATTAGCAGTTTGAACTCGAAAGTTCATTGCCTCACTACCCGATTCGGGTAGTGTTTCTAGGTGGATATTTACTACCAATGTGGACCCACCACACCCACGGCGGGCCAACAGCACGCAGAATTCCTGAACGGTCACCCCATCCAAGTACTAACCGCGCCCAACAATGCTTAACTTCAGTGATTTTACGAGAACTGGTGTTTTCAGCGTGGCATCCCCGTTATATATATATATATATATATATATATACCAAAAAATATAATACGTTTTACTTCTGAAAAATCAGTGGGGAGGCCGGACCTCGATGGTCTCCATGCAATGTCAGGCCTGGTATGCGTAGTGAGGATTACTCCGTGAGGGTTTTTGACGAGTGAATTCCCCCTCGGAAAAATACGCGTCACATAATTCTCTCTAGGAAACAAAATATTTTGTCGCAAAGAAATTCTAAGACTTTAAGTATATCTGCCTACTTATCTACTTTGAAATGAATTTAGTCACCACGATGTTTTTCATTCAGATTTTGATAGTCTACAAACTCTATTAAGCCTCCACTTCGAGAAATATGGATTAGGATTTATAGAAGTGAAATGGATTTGTTAGGTTTAAACCAATAAGTAAAGGATTATGGCGGGTAACAGGGAAGGGTTTGTTGGGGTAGAAAAAGGACAATGAGAAAGGAACATAATGTGCGAGGATGCTGGGCAGTCGAGTTGGAAGAGTAAGCTTAAGTGCTAAAGACAAGCTGGTATAAAAAAAAGTCTGAAGAAAGTCTGAATGGGTAAAGGTGGAGCAAATAAATGATTTCGTCTTTCAGATGGATTATTTCTCCAATACAGCTTCGTTAGCTTTTTTATTTGATGGTTACAAAAGCCATTCTGGTAGCTGATGGGAATTCTTCCAGTTAGCCGCTTGGGGTAAATTCATTTACTGTACTTATAATTATCCTCTCCATACATTTTCCAAATAGTTTCAGCTGAAAATAATAATTTCTTGAAAATAGTTTTCTTGTGTTCTTAGGACTTCGTATCATTGGGCAGAAAATTCCCGTCGTATGTCCGTCCGTACGTCGTACTTTCTCCCTACCTGACTTTGCCCCTTATCGTACCCGAATTTACTCCGTACCCTAGCCGACCTAACCTCGTACCCTAGCCGACTGTACCCTGTACCCTAACCGAGTTTACCCCGTACTCTAACCGAGTTTACTCCGTATCCTAGCCGACTTTACTCCATACCTTAGCTAACTTTCCCATTTACATTAGGTAAACTTATCCCGAACCCTAGCTAAACTTACCACATACCCTAGATAACTTTACGTACCCTAGCCGTCTATACCCCGTATCCTATCCGACTTTACCCCTGCCCTAGCCAACCTTACCCCGTACCCTAGGTTGGGGAGGATAAGTAGGGAATTCGACGTAATTAGTTTCTTTATAGGCTACGAAACCCTTTTTTAGTAGGCACATGGCCCCTACTTTGACTAATTTTTATTTTCTGGTCCTATTTAAAAAAAATTGATGGAACAAAATTCTCGAAAATCTCTAACTCATTATTGTTCAATGCCTGATTCGTTACATATTGCGTGAATATGACTTCAAATGGCTGTTTTCAGTTTGTTCTTTTGAATTTTCCGAAATTTTATCAATTTCAATTTCGAAACAAGGAATTTTCATTCTAAAAATGTATTTCTAAAAGAGAAAATTTAAACTGTGAATGATCCTTCAATGATAAAGGCAATAATATGTTCTTAACATTCGACCAAATCTTTTTAAAGATGACAAAAGAATTCTATTCATGACCCCTTGACTATACAGAAGAGTTTCTATGCATTTATCTATTAATAAAGATTACGAATTTTCTGCTCCATCTATTTGATAAATCAAAATTTTAAATAAGTAAATTTATTTGGTGATAACTTTTATTTTTGAATGTTTCTAAAAATTACTGATAAAAGAGAAAATTTTAATTGTAAAGGTGGTCGGACTTAACGTTAGATTTGAAATTTTTCAACACTTTCAGGTTATATCAACGTTCATCACAGGAAATCGGTGATTTTAAATAAAAATAATTAGATGACGAAGAAGATGTATGATTCTAAAAAAAATTTCATTATGTTAATTTAGTGTTTTTCGTCGAGAATTATTTTTGCTAAAAGATTATTCGATTTCGAAAAATTTTTACAATTTTTCAACAACTTCAGGTTATGTTGGTGTGCTTTACCTGAAATGGGTATTTTTAAACAAAAATCTTTAAATTTTAAACAATTTTTTCCAGTGAGGCCTAGCGGCGCTAGGCCACCTTTTTCCCTTAATTGAGCTATTTCAATGTTTTTTTATTATTATTATACCATTAGGCCATATACCTTTTGGAGTAAACTCTTGGTGTTTATAGGAATTCATTTTAGGAATTTATTAGTATTTATAGGAAAGGGAGAAGAATGTAGAGGGGAGTAGATAGAATATGAAAATTTCCATGATTGACAATATGTTGCTGATAGTTCCTGTTACTTTGATTTTTTAATTTTACAATAATGTAGTTTAGAATTTAAATATGCAAAATGTCAGGTCAATTTAGAAATAAATATTCCAAAAGTTCATATTAAAAGCCTTGATAGTCAGTTTCGAATACAATAATTTTAGATGTGAATATAAAGTAATTTAAAATTGAAAAGCTCAAAAATGTCTGATTTTTATTTGAAGATTTAAACAAAGAAATCATTTCAAATTAAGAAGTATGCGATTGACAAAGTTCAAGAATGAATGATAATTCTAAAAGAAGTGTTAAAAATAAAACGATATGAAATTAAAAAATTAAAAATTGTGGTTAAAATCAAAATAGACAAAAATCAAACTAACTGAAATTGATACCTCAGTAATTAAATAATTTTGATAATTTTAAATGGGTGCAATTTTAGAGTTCTAAATTTTCATGTTGAACTCTAAATTTTCAATTTTTCACTCTCATAATATTTAATTTTGCAATTAAAATTGAATTGGATGAATTTTGGAAAGTATAATTAACAGTTAAAAATTAATAATTTTCAAGTGATTTAAATTTACCTCAAATAATTAAAGTTTTAAAGGGCTTAAGTGTAAAAAAGTTTTAGCGCATGGAGTAGAAATTTTTTCATTTTCAATGATTCCCATTAAAAAATAATATTTATTTCGAACGTTTTTTCTAGAATAATTAAATTCATTTTTCGATTTTAGGAAAATTTTTTCTAATCAGCTTTGATATTAAATTATAATCTTCTTATATAATAACAATTAAAAATGTCAGAAGCTTTGATTTTGAAAGATACAATTTATTTTTTAATTTCAAATTGCAAAGAATTATCGCTTGGAATTTAAAATTATTCAAACTTAAAAGTTTTCAATTTTAAATTATTTACTTTGGAACGCTTTTAATTAAAACTTACACAGCTTCAATTCCTTCGAATTTTAAATGATCCAATTTCCACAATTCGAATCTTGAAATATTCAAGTTTTAACTTTTTGAAATTGTCCTATTTTCGAAATTTTAATCTGAAATCATTCAATTAAAAATAAAATTGTTTCATTTTATCGCTTCAAAATAGAAATTATACAATTCAACTCTTTTTTTCTAATTAAATTGTGCAAAATCGTTCTACATATATATATTTTTTAAATTTCAAACGCTTTCAATTCCAAATTAGAAATTATTAATCATTGTTCTAAAAATGTTAAAAAAATATTTAAAAATTGGGTTAATAATGGATTTTTGCATTGTTTATATTTTTAATTCATTATTTTAATTAATTAATTTTAATGTTGGGAAATTGAAGTCTAAAGACGTGAACGCGCAATTTGCGCGCGTCTATTTACTGCTAGTACACGTTATAATAAAACGTGTCTCTGTATTTTCTTTCATCAGACACAAACATTTCCTGATCCTACTTATAATATTCAAAGTTAATAGATTTCTTGCCATGAGGTTTGCTGATGCTTCCGCAATTGATCATATATGTAAAAAACTGTGGATTTCGCAAAGAGAGTATATTTGTTCTAAACCGGTAAAAATCACGAATATTTACCGGGAGAAAGTCGGGAGGCGAAAATTTAAAAAAATAGTGGGCACCTTGTAGGCTATATGCTCTGATATATACACAGTCAGTGTATGTGACTCTGTGTAAAATATATAGCCACGTTTTAATCAAATCATAAACGTCGTATCCTGGCCCCCCCCCCCCCCCCCCCCCCCCGCGCTGGGCTACCCACATTTTTAGGACTACACCACTGATTTCTTCTTTCTTTTTTAATAAAAATTTTAGTTGAAATAAATAGTCATTTCAAAGTAATAATAATATTCAACCCTCAATACAATACAATACATATGACTATAGTTGGCTTTTTATATTATAATTTAAAATATAATTATCAGTTTTTATGGAGTAACTAACTTTTTTATTCCAATTATCAGGCCAACGGCCATACCACGCTGAAAACCCCAGTTCTCGTCAGATCACTGAAGTTAAGCAGCGTTGGACGCGGTTAGTACTTGGATGGGTGACCATTCAAGAATACTGACATGAGTGCTGTTGGCACATCGTGGGTGTGGTGAGCCCACACTTGTAGTTATTTATAACTACAAGAAAAACCTAGAAACACTACCCGAATCGGGTAGTGTCACGCCTACCCTGAAAGGGAAATGGTTTAATGGTATAAAAAAAAAAAAAGTTCAGTCACTCATTATTGGGGGGGCCAATCACTAGTGGGCTTTATCTAGTTATTATTTGCTGGATAATAAGCAAGCAGTCTCAATATGAATTCAAATAGTATTTTTTAATGCATTCAGCCATTAATCAAATAATTCAACCATTTAATAATAACCATACAGACTATTTCAGATTGATTGAACAGCTAGAAAATGGAATTAGGGCGATAACAAATTAAATAATTATTGAATCAAAATTACCTGAAAAATGCACTTGGAGCTTCATAAAATCTGAAAATTTTGGAACTAAAAAGTGACATAGTTCTAGAAATAATATTTTTATATAAAAATTTCCTGAAACATGGCTTTGGAACATGATCTAGTGATTTTTTCCTAAAATTTTTCATCGAAACGGGCAATAATTATTGGAAACTAATAAAAAATAGAATTTTACAAATAAAAAGCAAAATATCTCTAGAAATAATTAATAAATCAAAATTTCCTGAAAAAACCCTGGATTATCATATAGTCAATTCATTCTGAAATTTTCAGACAAATCGATTGAATATTGTAGGCTACAATTCGAATTAACTGCTAAAAATGAGAAATTTCTTTCATATCTCCTAAATCTGCTGTGTCTAGTTTCTGAAAAAATGGACAATGTCAATGCGCAAAAGTTGTTTTTTCCCTGATTTTCAATTGATTTAAAAAGGGTTGATTCAAACTGGTGAAGAATTGGCTGAGGTATCCAATACATGTACGATAACTTTTTTATTTCACCGAATCTCGATATTAATTGGTATGGAAGTATTCAAAATTTGCTCGTGACTGAAAATTCATTTGCAAATTATGAAACTTTTTACTTTCACGAGAGTTTTCAATTCGGAAGTGCACACTTTGAATTTCGTGATTGCACACAGTGTGCGGAATTACATATTATATCAGATCCTGTGCCAAATATTTTTTTACTTTTATTTTACAAGAGTCGCTCTTTATTTCTATTGTGAAATGGGATGAAAACTTTTAGATTTCACTACCGTCAACCAGGGCTATTTTTATTTCCTGGGGCTATTATTATCATAGGGTATTACTCCGTAGAATTTTTTTTTATTTATGTGATTTAGATGTTTATCCTACGCATATTGTGTATGAGATATACAGCAAGTCCTACTTGAAAAGAGGAAAATTCCACGGACTTATAGAACATACAATTTACCCAAAAATTCATCATAATAGCTTTTTTGGACGGTAATAAATTTCTACTTTTTTGAATTTGAATGCTTCCAAGTTGGTTATTCTTGTGTTTTGAAAATCTCATTCTGTTCCAATTATCATTTCTATAAAAAATGCTAGCCTTAGATTAAAGGAAAGAAAGGTTTCATTAGTTAAATTAAATTCCATGAAAGAATTGCTGTTGTCAAACATAATTCTGTATTCATAGGAAGGTCGTATGCTCATGATGAGGAGCCAGGAAAATAAGCAAGAAAAAAATGCAAACAATTTGATATTCTTATTTATAATCTCTATTCGGTTCAAGAATTTAATAATCATTGTTTTTCCATCTCGTCGAGTCTTATATATATTTTGGTTCGAAATTATTCATCATTTATTCACCAATATTTTGTTACTGGCCATCCCGATCCCCCCGAAGTTGCAATTGTTCCTGAGGGACCAGAAATGATAGCGGAAGGTGCTGAGGGACCAGAAATAATAGCGGAAGGTGCTGAAGGGCCAGTGATTACAACGCTTCCTGCCGATGATCCTAATATCGGGGAAACTCGACCGGGTAAAACTGCGAACGGTTTGGGTATTGGTCTCCATTCATTGACTTCTGGTGGACACCACACAACTTGTTGTGGAACGCTTTTTACAATTACTGGACTAGCGACTGGTGCACGAATTACTGCTGGTGCTGCAACTGGACCTAAAAGTTCAAGGGAATCGATATAGACTATGTTAATGAAAATGTACAGTTGTTGAAAAAAATAGTTTACCTCTAACATAAACGGTTCCGCTGGATGGACCAGTGACTGTAACTGGACCTGCGGATGCACCAGAAATTGCGGTACCAGAAGTAGCGTGGGCATGGGCACTCGCAGAACCACCACTGCTTGGCCCAGTGACGTATACTGGCGAAGATGAAGGCCCAGTGACGTATACTGGCGAAGATGAAGGCCCAGTGACGTATACTGGCCCAGATGAAGGACCAGTGACGTACACTGGCTTAGATGAAGGTCCAAGGACGGAAACGGGTACCGAGGATGGTCCAACAACTGCAGTTGCTCCTGCAACTCCTCCTCCATGAGCTATCGAATTCGCAATGGCTGAGCCGCTGTTGGAGCCAAGGCCAGAGACTGGATAGGAGGAAGGTCCTACTATGGTGACTGGTCCTCCTGAAGGACCAGTTACGTAGACGGGTCCTGCTTCATACAGAAAAAGTTTTTCTACAGTAGAGGGATTTAATTGACTACAGAGAGTGCTAGCAATCGGAAGAGAGCAAAGGACAAGAACCGAGCGGTCTACTAGCAGATCGCATCCCCTCCCACTCCATCGCTTCAGCGCGTAGCCTGTGCGCGGTTGTCTCAATTTTACTTCACGCACGCGATCCATTTTCCGTACCAATACCACAGTACTTTTTTAATTATTGATGTAAAGAAAATCTGATATTCGAAAAGATCGTATTATTTTGTTGTGAAAAATAAATATAGGAATGTACCTCTTGAAATTGCAGATCCAGCGGATGAATGGGCCGTTGCACTTGCAACTGCTGATTGGCTTCCTAGACCCTTATAGTAAATTGGTGAATAAACAGTATTTGATCCGGAAGCAACACTGGAAGCATGAGCATGAGCATGGGCATTCGATTGTGCATGTGCCTCACTTAAGGCTACTGACGGCTCGTATCCATATGCTGGACCATTGATCACAGCACCTGTTGCTGGAACCAATCCCAGGGATCCGTGATAAGGCCAGATACTGGCCTGAACAGCCGCCAGGAAGGCTGATAACGTCCACTATAATTTTTACATAAGAAAATAAATTTTTTGTTTTAATTCATTTTGAATTCTTTTCATAGTAAATTCTCTAAAATAAAGAACAGTCCCCTCTCGTCTGAGATTTATTACAAATCGAACAATGAAAATGAAGTTAAGTTTGAACGTTTGAAAACGAATGTTTAATGAGGTGATTTATAAATTCATGCAGAAGTCATGATTGAGAGATGAATGATGTTCGGAAAAAAGTACCTTTTTGAAAATAAAGGAAGTAAAATTTTCCTATGTTAAAATGAGAAAAACGATTTAAAATTCCTAATTTACATAGCTACTGCTGGATATTGGTTTAAATTATTGAATAAGAACAACTGATTGGGGTATTAACATCGATAAAATGAGTTGCGAAAATAATTTTTCAGCTTTTGGGTGATTTTGGAAAGTTCCTTCATTTTATTATAATCTGCTCTTCAATCTGCTCATTCATTTTCATATTTTTAGAAGAAAAATCACCAATTCAAAGAATTTTCATTGAAAAGTTCTTTTAAATTCATAATGTAAGAATCTGTTTCGAGATTTGAAAATAAATGCAAGCAGATTTTTTAATAAATATTTTTATAGAAAATTTGATAATCTTTCAAAATTGTTGTGCATTACGTTTTATAAAAGGATCATTATTTTTTTTCTACCCTTATGATAATACTGCATTGAAAGCTATTTTTGTGTGTCATTTAGAAATAATATCCATAAGTACAAAGAGTAGTTGTTGTTTTATATTTCTAAAATTATGGGAACATATTGAATCAGGGATATCCAAGAATTTTTGTATAATTTTTTGGCCTCTGAAAGAATTCTAAGGGATTCCACAGAATTTTTGTGAAATTCTACTAATTTTAGAAGACTTCAAGGGATTTAGAGCTATTTCAAAGATTTTGGAAAAATTCTCAATGGGTTTCAACATTTTCTGATATATTAACATATTTTCAAGTTTCAGAATTTATAAGTAGTATTTGTGGTACTCAATAATTTAATCGAAGGGTTTTAGAAATATTTAATATTTTCGCAGATATTGTTCATTGAAAATTGGACCATATTTTAACCATGTTTATCTTTGCTATTATTGATCGGATGAGAAGAATACTTATACACAAACGTAAGCAGAAAGCGATGGAATTAGAGTAAATTATTAAACAAATGTATCGAAATATAAATTTTTATATTGGTTATTTAATAAACAATTTTGATTACTATTTTTCGACGTCAGTAAGAGCACAAAATCTGAAACCAAATCAATTTGAAAGATTGAGATATTTTATTCCATAAAATTTTCTTTGCAATATATGTAACGCCTTATTTATTTACGCCTTTTTACATATTAGGTATTTTTCTTAAATTATTCTAAAATTTATTGGAAGAAAATTAAATTTTTAGCTGTTATTAAATAGCTAGGTTTCTGGGTTCAGATAATAGACTAAAAATTACTTTTCACTAACAATTTTCGAAATTACTTTATTCTCTGGTAAAAATTGTTAATGGTTTTAATGAATTAATTTGAAAAATTTACAATTCAGCAATTTCTCAACTTATAGACTGTGTTTTTTCAGATTTTGTTAGAAAAATTTATGTTTATGAGTTAAAAAAATACCGTTAATTTATTTATAAAATTATTTAAACAAGAAAAAGTTTACCTGATGGCAAATTATCCACGTAGGAAGTGATTGTAGAGGTTGCAATATTTAATATACTCAAGTGAAACAAAGTCTGCATGATAAAAATGGCTGAATTATGCATTTCCTAATTAAATTTGTTAAAAATATTACCCATTTTCACCGGAAAATATATTTATGTCGAAAATTGTTACTGACAAGTATTTTTTGGTCTGTTTAATGTGAAGACGAAAGCCTGTTTATTTTTTCAATCCCTAAGAAAGCATTTTTACACATTCATTTGTTTATAACAAATGCATTTTCTTATATTCACTGACCAATATAATTGAGCATTCCTAGATACAAATTACACTGATTTTCAACATTTTTGAGTAATTGCAAACAGTTTGAACAAAATAGGAGGCTTCAATTTTCGATATCAGCTTTTTTTTCGCGATGGAAAAACTTTGAGAATTTTTTTCTAAAATATCGAAAAAACACATTTTGCCACTTCGTAGTCAACTTAAGGTCACCACTTAAAATATAATATTTATTTACTTCGTTTTTATATTCGCGATGTTCCTAGCATTGAAAAACAACAATTAAACATTTTTTATGAAATAAACGATATAAAAATTGATATTACGATTTTTTTAAATTTCATTCATTTGAACACTCTATGTACATTTTTATGAATGTATTTTTTTCGTCAGATCAATAATAGTAGAGATAAAAATTGTTAAATTATGCTCCAATTTTCAATTAACAATCTTTGCCAAAATATTACAAGTTTTGCAAAACCTTTCGACTCCATGTCAAATCAGGTAGGTTCTATACTTGAAGTCTTAGAATCTCTCGGGGATCAAATATGTTGTTTTTTAGAGAAAATAAGGCCATACGTGTTTTTCCGATTTGCGTAAAAAATGTCTACTAAGTTATGCATATTTGAATTTTATGCTTTCTTAAAAAAAACTCTTTAGAACTCAATAACTTGTTCTCCCATTGAGGTAATTATCGTTTTATTTCTGAAAGGTTCAAAATTAACAAAATAGCGATGATTTTTCTGAAAATATTAAAAGTCGACTTCTACAAAAAACCCTTCGCCAATTTTATTTTAAATTTGTACTTTTGTATACTAATGCGGACTGAATAACTCTTGTGGCGAGGAGAATTTTTCTGGCTTAAAATCGAATTTTCTCATTTTTCTCGCAAACAGCGAAAGATTCAAAAAACAATAATAATATAAAGCATATATATTTATTTCATTTATGAGGAAAAAATTCTTTCGCCCGTAAAAATGGTTTAGTGCGCATAAAACTCACAGCATAAATCTTCTTCAAACAAGCAGAAACTGTAAAAAAATATGTAATAAAATAAAAAAGGTCAGGTTTTCCACAAAATCTGTTATATTTTTTCCTTCGAATTTTGAAAACTCCAACTTTTCTCTTGAGGCCAGGGAAATTTTTTTCCCCTGAAATATAATTTTTGAATTTTTCTTGTAAATGATGCAAGATATCGCACAAGAGAAAGGAGTATTTTTTATAAAACTTTTTCAGATTTGTAAAATGTTATGGTAATATTTTTTCGCATCCGCCGTTGCTTGCGAGAAAAGTTAGACAATTAAACTTTCTGAAATACATTTTTTTGGTCACAAAAATTATTGGCAAAAAATATAAATGTGAGCTTCTTTAAGAAAATGGACTTTTAATATTTTCGAAAGAAGAGTTGTCATTTTGTTGATTTTAATCCTTCTTAAAAATTTCATTTTTTTTTTTGGAAAACAAAGCAAAAAATTCAAATACGCATAATTTCGTACATTTTTCTTGCAAAAGGAAAAAATACGTATCGCCTATTTTTTCCTAGAAAATAACATATCACATCCCCGAAAGATTAGAAAACTTCAAGTATAGAAACTGCCTGATTTGAAATGGATTTGACTTAATTTAATGTTAGAAATTAATGAGTACAAATAAAGAATTTTAAGCTACACTAGCTCAAGTTTTCATGCTGATTTGAGTTAATGAGTTATTAAGCGAAGCTGAATTTTACATTGAAGTTGGAAAATTCGAAAATAAATCGTTTGTTATTATCATTATGATTAAGGTTATTACTACTGAAATTCGCGAAATCATCAGTTTCCAATAAGTATCTAAATTTTAATTACTTTCAGCGGAAAGGACATTTTAATAGTTTAATTCTATACATTTAATAAGAATTTTTTCCTGCAATTGCAGAAATATGATACATATTTAAGTAGACAGATTTTTATCCAACCTCTCAAATATCTGAGAGAACCTTCTCGAATTTTTAATAAAAACGTTTTTTAAATTGAAATTCGTCAACAGATCTCTAATGAAAGAACATATAATTAGATTTTATAATTAAAAATGAATTTGATAATTAAAGTCCTCGTTTGATGAAAAGAGTTCAGAGCCCGAGAAAGATAAGGATTCGATACATTTCAAAGATATTTAATGGGTGGTTGTGCACATAATGCAGACAAAGTTTCCCTCTTTCTTATTTTCACATTGTTACTAAATATTCAACTTGAATTCAACGTTGGCAAGAAAATCGCAAACAGTGATCGCTCTGTTTGCTCACTTTTTATTGCGACTTCCTTCTATGAGTTGTACGGTGCTATCTTCGCTTTTAAAATTATATATTAGAGGATCCTATTATAGAACGTCCCAGTGCATTTCAAAAAAAGGTAATAAATGCTATCAGAATACGAAACAAAACGATAAGTATCTTAATTATGTCAAAAGTCCTGCAGGTTTAAAAAAATTTAGATTTTCTTGAAAAACAAAGCACAAAATTGAAATTCTGTAACTCCAAGTGTAGAACCTGCCTGATATGAAATTGATTTAATCTATACAATATCAAAAATGAAAGGAAATTGATGACCCACTTTTTTATTTTCAAAGGAAAAACTACCTAAAATCATTAGATGATTGCAAGAATGTGATTTGGTATGCCACTATTAAGTAAAATATATTTTTCCACTTTATGAGCATTAACAAACACTCTTTAAGCATCGAAAGCTTCTTACGCTTTAAATTTGCTCGAGAATACATCCACTTTAAATATGCTCTCGATGTCGAGCTTTTCATGATCTCTAAAGAGACGAATTTAAGATTCTTCTCGCCTGGATTTAAAAAGGAAAAAGCTTCAAAAAGAGAAGATTGCATCTCTTCCATATTTGTTAACCTTGGTAGAGAAACGATCCGGAACCAGAAAGTAGGGGGTGTACTCAGTGCTAACATAGGTATCGATATGCACCTTCCTTAGTTTTCAAGAGACTGTGATTTTCCGTTAGATGTTTTCGTGAAAACTATGACACTTATGCAGCTTCGAATAAAGTAAATGTTGGAGAGAAATCGAAAAAGGGTAAGGAAAGAAGTGTCAATATCCTCGCTCGCTGCACCCTTTGATCTTTCAAGTATCTCGAAATTCGATAAATGAACGTTCAATACTGCAGCGATGAACCAACATTTGCATCAAGATCTCTTTTACTATTTTCACTTTGGGTTTTTTCTTCACTAAGTTGTATTTATTTCAGTTAAAGGAATATGCATTTATCTTGATGAGATATTGATTTTTTGGAAAACAGTATTGGTTTGTAATAGTCTCCTTCGTATTCTACATTGACAGAAACATTTATTTCAACGAAATTAATAAATGTTTAATTCAACAAAATAATTATTCCGTTCAAAAAATGTTCATTTGATATGAGTAATTTAATTTTATTAATAAAAAGAAACTCTCTCCTTAAGTAAAGGAATAAATATTTATGTAAACACAATATTGCATTCATCTAAAGAAATGAATAATTGGTATAAGAGCATTACGTCTTCGTATCAAATGAATATCTTTTAACATAATTATTATTATTTTGAAATAAATAATTATTTCTTTGATTAAAATTGATCTGAAGACTTGATTAAAGTATGGACAAATTAATTAATTCAAATGCGTCCTGATCAATTCAAAGAATCGAACACATTGAATCAAATATTTCATTGAAGGACTAATAAACAGATTTCAATGAACCTAGACATTCAACGCCAAGAAAATAATTTTCTTGAAAGTATGAATTATTTATTTTAATAAAAAAAATACAGATGAAGAATTATTAAATTTAGATCAACAAGAGATATATTTCAGGTTAAAATAAAAATTGCTTTCGCGAAAGAATATTCTTTCAATCCTAAGAAATAGGTTTTAATCCTAAGCAATAAATTTATTCTTTTGAATTTACCCTGAATTCTTCAACATTTCCTGAAAATCCTCTGAATTCAATGCGTTTTTCTGAAATTTTTTATTTTGTTCAATTCACCCTTAAACCTTTGTAATACACGTTGAATTCTTACATATTTTATCATATTATTACTCATTAATTATCTTCACTCCCATTCATCTAACTTTAACAGATGTTTTCTGGATTTCGAATATATTTTTTTATTCACTTGAATCATTTTTAGTTCATCTTGATTTGGTACGAATCTCATAGAATTTTCTTGAATTCTTCTAAATTCATTACAATTATACTGAAATCAATTAAATATTTTGTAATTAAAATTTTCTTTCAATTATTTTGAATTCATTTGAAATTCACCCTGAATCCTCTTTCATTTAACCCAAATTTGTTTGAATTCCTCTGAATTCTTCTAAATAACTCCAATTTTACTTAAATCAGTGGAATATTTTAGATCAATTTTTTTTCAACTCATTTAAATTCATTTATAATTTACCCTTAATTCTTACAAGTTCCTCCTGAATTCTTTGAAATTTGTTCAAATTATTTATAATTCCCTTGATTATTTTTAACTATCGCTAAATTCTTTTGAATTCACTTGTATTCCTATGAATTCACTTGAATACGTCTAAATTCATTTGAATTTTTCTAATTTCACTTGAATTCTTCTAAATTCACTTAAATTCTTTTAAATTTACTTGAATTCTTCTAAATTCACTTCCATTCTTGTTAATTCACCTAATTTTACTCAGTTAAATGCATTTTAACAAAATTTTTATTTTTTTTTTAAATTCACCCTGAAGGTTTTTAAGCTCACTTTGAGTACTTAGTAATTTTATTGAATTTTTTCAACTTCCCTCCAATTCTTCAAAATTCGCTTTAATTTTATTGAAATCAATTTAATATTTTACACCTTTTTCGATTCACTTGAATTTTTTTTAATCATCTTGAATTTTTATGAGTTGCATAGAATACTTCTCATTTTCCTTAAATTCCGCTTAGAACACTACAATTTTATTTTAGTTGTTCGTTTTTTTTTATATTTTTTGTATGTATTCTTAATTCGTTAAAATTTATCCGGAATTCTTATAAATTTCGTTGAATTTTTTTGAATCCAAAAGCACATAAGTCGCATTATTAATGCACATTCGTCAATTACTGTCAATTTCAGTCACTTTTTGGTTTAGGAATTGGTCACTTTTGGTCACTTTTTCAGTTTAAATAGATCACTTTTTCACTTTTTTCAAGTAAATTAGGCTGATATGACTCTGTGTATTCTTTGTTTATTTCTAACAGCAATATTTTTGCGGAAGCTTCATCGCTCAATATACCCCTTCCCGAATTGAATCTTATTCCTGCCGTACTAAAGAATCTTTTAAAAACTAGCCGCCACAGTTTGAATAGTAAAAATGAAAAAACAGTTGCAAAGAAATAAAATGTACTGATTTTCATGCAAAAATACTAACGATTTTTATAATAACTTTTATAATAATTTTTATAGTTGCTGTTGCTGAAAAAATGTAACTAGTTATATCTTACTTCAAGTAAGTAGTTAAAAGAAACTAGTTACTTCCCATCACTGCAAGGGAACCTACACCCTTCGGAATTTTGTTACATGGTCCACGATGCGAGAGTCTTTTAACTTATGGTTAGATCAGGCGTTGGAGCTTCCAGTTTGTAACCGAAAAGTTCCGGCTCAATTCCTGCTGCCGGAATTTTTTGCCCTTTTTTTATTAACATTTTTTTATTGCACTAGACTATTAAATTTATTCAAATTAAGGCAAAATATTGTTTTTAACAATTTTTTCATATTACAAAATTTGGTGATGCAACCTTGACCACTTTTTTCACGAAAAAAGTTTTTTTTTTATATAAAATTCTCATTTTTCTTCATTTAGTTAAACATCTCGTCATTAATATCTTGGTTATTATTATTTGCATATATGTAATATAAAAATTGAATATATAAAAATAATGCAATAGGAATAAAATTAATATTCAAATATATAAAGAAGTAAAAAAATAAAACGGTATGAAAAATGGAATATAAATGAAAGATATTTTCTTTTATCATTACAATATTCATATTTTGAAACAAAAAATTGCATAAGGTATAGTTTTTCAAATATCACGCGGCACTGACTGATTCTTGAAATATTCGCTTTGGAAGTAATAAAGGTTGACAAATAAAAATTTTTAATGTGAAGAAAAATGGTTAAAAATAAATATTTTGGTTTGATTTAAAGGGTCATTCACAAAATACGTGGTATATTTTTCAGGAACTCAATCCCCCTCTCCCTGAGTGATGCTTTTTCTCCTGCCCTTAACATGGAGAATGGTACTTTGAAAAATCCCCTGTTCCCCTGAAGGTATCACGTATTTTGTGAAAGACCCCTAAACAAATAAATAGTCAATTGTGATAAAAAAAATATTCAGACAAAAAAAATAACAAAAAATGCCGCCAGCAATCCTGCTATCGCCTCATCTAACCTGGAGTGGAAGGACTCTCGCAACGCGGTCTATGTTACGTGCGCCGATTTTTTGAAAGCCATTTTTTTATCGTGGCTGGAAAGTGCATCCTATTATCCTATTATATTACAGATTTGCTAATGACCTATTTCTGGGAGGACTATGAATCCAAACAAAATTGGTTTTAGGAGTTCAGCTTTTTTGAAATAATCACGCACTTACCAGGAGCAACATCGTTTATTTCCGGCGATAATTAGTCGCGATATTGTCACTGTGGTTGTCAGTATCGTTAGAGCCCACTACTGATCATCTCAGGTGCGAAGAGTATCGTTATATACTCGTCCCTCATAACCTCCGACCAAACAAAATTATTCACCACGCCTAGTTCCTTATGCAGGACCCGAAGAGACGAGGAAACTAATCAGTTGGATGAGACAAGGTGATACTATTTCCAGTAGCGTAGGCAATATTTTTCTCAGCAAACACTGTCAACAAATGCTACACGAAAATAGAATTAATGGCGGATTAGGAAAATGTTATCAATCATTTCATAATATTATATTATCCGTCTGATTAAACTACTTTAGATCAAAGGGTATGAAATTAGAAGATGTACTAGACTGAAGAAACTAGATTGAACTGCTTTAGATTAAAGGGTGCGAAATTACTTGTCTTCGACTATATCTACGATGTGCAGACGAAATGAACTTTTTTTATGACACTTAAGGGGAGTTTTTTGATTCCCAGGAGAAAGTTTTCATCTCTATCAGAACTACTAATGAAGAACTGAAGAAAATGAAGAACAATACTTTTTTGACGTAGGAAAATATTTCTTTTCTCGAGAAAATGTACTGTATTAAAGAAACTGTATTACAGAACGTCAGACCAAAGGGTGCGAAATTAGTTCTTTTTGACTATATCTACGATGTGGAGGTAGGAAAAATTTTTATTTCTAAAATGAAACTTTGGGGAAATATTTTTCACTCCCAGAAGAAAGTTTTCACCTTTATCAGAACCACGAATGAAGAACTTTACAATCCTTTCTTGATCTGGGAAAATAATGCTTGCCCTAAGAAAATGTACTAGATTCAAGAAACTAGATTATTCTACTTGAGACCAGAGGCTGCGAAATTGGTAAATTTACATTCAAAGCTTCCAAAATTACAAGTGTGAGAGGGCATTCATTAGGAAAAGACAATATTAAATTTAAGGAATTCAAAATCTAATAATTAAAAATTTAACCAATTTAAAACGAGAGATGAGAAATTTTTTCTGTGAGTGAAAACACTCCCTTAAAGTTTCATAAAAAAATTTGTCTTCTATCTCCGCATCGTAGATATAGTTAAAAAGCACGGAAAGCGACATACTCCTTCTAATTTTAAGACCATACCATTTTTGCTTCCTCATAGAGGAAGCTTTGTAATAGTAATATTTTTCAAAAATTTTAAATTCATTTAATTGAACCTTCCTCAATTTGAAAATGTCTAATACAATGTTCTAATTAATTGTCCAGGTGTGTGTGGATGTGTGGATGTCACACTTTTTTGTGAACACGATAACTTGAAAACAGTTCCAGATAAATTGATGAAACTTGGAGGGCTTATTTTTCCCAATAATATCTTGAAACTGACCAAAGGATTTCTAAAAATATTTGACGCATTTTTTTTT